>NDXB01006993.1:25775-76970 GCA_002631895.1 Agapornis roseicollis
TTTTTTTTTTTTTTTCCCTGAAACTCTTTCCCTCAAAGGAAAGGAAATGAAAAGAATTGGCTGCTGTAAATGAGACTCATCATCACTTTTTGCCAGCACCTGGTAACCTGCTCCCTCTTCTCATGCTGTTTAGCAGAGTGCTGTTATAGCTGATTAGGAAATATATTTTAACACCATCCTTGCCAGAGCCCATTTGGGGATCCTTTTCTCCTGAAAAGGAGCTCAGTGTACTTATTTTAGAGATTAGACATAGGAAAAACCATTACTCACAAGTTAGGACTCTCCCCATACTATCTAGTAACTCATCTTCCATTCCCCAATGCTTAATCCATTTGTCTTTGAGCATTTTGCACAGACAGAGATTCCCCAGTTCCCACAGCTGGTTAAGCTGGAGACCAACAGAAACTTCATTTTAAGAAATTAAGCATAATTTCTCATCTACTGATTTATTTTTTTTTCCCTGGAATTTAAACTACTGTTGATCCTTATGAATAACTTTAGTATTTAAATCAAAGAATTACAAAAACTACAACAAAAGCCACTCTATATATGTCATTTATGCAGGAAGGTATCTTCTATAATCATATTAGATAATGCATCTTGATGTCCGAACAACCCCAGATTTGTTATTGTTTCTTTCAGATGGCCAACCAAATCTCTGCTGGCCAACTGAGCTGCCAGCATAAGCAATATGCCCCCCCAGCATACCTTACTAGCTGTACAGTCTTGTGAGCTTTTTTTTTTGGGGGGAAGGGTGGGCAATGCTGGGTCATGCAGCTCATCATACAGTGAAAATGTGCGTCAGCTTGCATGAGGCAATGGCAGTGCCTGGCACAGGAGAGAGCATACCGTGCAATAGTGCTAACTTGTGGTGTGCAGCCCTAACCTGTCTGCCATGCACTGCATCACCCATTTAACTGAAAATGTCAGGCAGCTTTATTTATTTGGATAGCAGCAATATGTAGGCACTCTACCAACAGATCGATATCTTTGTTGTGCTAAACTGTGTACACGTAAGTAACGAAAAGAGCATTTCTTCCACAGAGTCAAAGAGTTGTTTAGCACACAGTAGATTTAAGACTTGACTTCCAGTGGGATTTTTCACCAGGCTAAGCTTAATGGTATGCCCAACTATCTGAATGATCAGATATGGATTTTCAATTTTAATAAATGTGAAGTATATAATTTATGAAACATAACTAAGCACACCTCTGATAACATAATGTAATACTTGCATGTCCCCATCTTTATTGTTTAACAATTTACATTTCTCCTTTTTTTCTCCTTGCAGTTATGTCTGAATTCCCCCTCATGTTACACTGGTGGTTGGCATTAGGTATAATTACATTCTTTAAAGTTTAAATTGGTAGACTCTGTCTAGAAAACTAGTATTTACATTATGAATTGTTTCTACTAAATGTCTGCTGTCTTACTAATTTTAGAATTAATATATAATATAGAATATTTAAAGAATAGACATATACTTTTCATTTACACTTCTTTTAATGACACAGGCAAGTAATGATGGTCTAACATTTGTCTTGCCTAAAAAAATATTCTGTTTTAAGACCAGAATGTACTCAGCTTATGTTAATCTAGCTAATGAACAGCAGATAGACTCACATTCTTGAAACAAGTTACAGTTAAGTCCTGACTAATCAAACCGTCTCACTTAATTCAGGTGTTAGAAAGGCAGCTGTCCAAACAAGTCTTCTTTTGTACCCCTTATAATCAATGGAAAGAAACAGCACTTTCAGAGGCAATTTTTATAAATACTATGCACAGGTACTTATGACAACTGAGATAAATCCCAGTCATCACATTTTCTTACTGTCAATAGCAAACCTATATTTCTGAACATTTAATTTTCTGCAAAAGTAAAAGCATAGCTTTGAACTAGAATATATTACCTTGAAAAATAGTTAAGGGAAAAGGACTAGCTTCTGGCCTTGCTTTATATGATGGGTAACAAAGATCAACAGCTGCAGTAAATTCCTAAATGATGGGAACAGGCAAATAAATTCCCTTTTACAAAACTGGTTTTGCATCAGCAGTTGCTGGGGCTGATATCTTTGTAGGTGCTTAAAGCCTTGGGCAAAATGTTTAACTAGACAGGCCATTTTTTAAGAAAACTGAAGATAAAGAGAATGACTTCTTAAGGTTTTAACATAACATTTGTATTCCACTATAAAATTTAATGTAAAACAGTCCTATATTTTCTTTCAGGATCTGGAGTAATTTCAATGGTTTGTGGAGGACAGATTTTGGCATACTGCTTATTCAAAGACAACTTCATTTACCCAATTCTAGATGATTTTTGAAAAGGAAAATTAGAACTTGTCTTTTTATTTACATGAATTCTATGGTCTCATTAACAATATAATTAAAATTAAGTTAGCAACTGTATAATCATAAGGCTAATATTTAGCTTACCAGATCTCTTGTATCTTAATTTGTTTTCAGTGTCAATGTCATCAGTCTTAGCTGTTGCATGTAATCACTTTTAGCTTTTGTATGTGCAATTTCCATTAAACAAATAATTAGATATGCTGTCTCTTTTCTAAAATACAATAAACCATAAGGAGGATAGGAGCAATGAGACAACTCTCTTGCAAAATTTCACAAGAAAAAGGGAAAAACAGATTTTAATTGAATGTTTTCAGGCTGCTTGTTACCTATTGTATTCTATACAACGTTGACTCTTGTGTAGGCTGCAGTCTGACCTCATACAAACACTGCAAAACTTTAAGTCTGCTTATCTAGCATAAATCAATGGAGTTTTAAAGCAGTCTTTACTTACAAACCCCTGGCAAAGAAGAATTTGTGAACAGCACAGAGCTCCGCATCTCTTCCCATCTTAAAGCTTTCACCTAGACGCTGGTCAAGACAACAGCAGGCACATGAGATGTACAATCTCCTATGTTTGGTTGACCCCTTTGCTTCCAGGGATGCTACAGACAAATGTTTTCTACAATAGCTTCAGACGGTTCTCTTGCTAATGATCTATTTATAGCCTGGCTGTGCTGGAATGAGGAAAATGAGGAAAGGCAAACGCTACTGACAGCCACATTTTTACATGTTGCAAGTGGTCAATGCTGAAGTGTATTTATGGGTAGTGGAATTAAAACTAACAAACAAGCCATAGTAGTGGCTTCAAGTAATTCTTTATCTCTTTAACCATAATAAAGTTGTAAGAGGAAAATTGCTTGAAGGCAACTTCATCTTAAATATGATAGCAGTGATTGGATTTCAACTGCAGTTTGTTCAGAAGAGCAAGAGTGGATTTCTGTTTGCACAGGAGTGCTAAATGTGCATTTGCCTTAATCTTACTCAACAGATAATGCTTCTGAAGAATCTATCCCCTGCTGATCTAATCAAACATCTTATTGCAAGCTTTAAAATTTTCAGTGAAGGTTCAATACTGAAAGCACATATTCAGTAAGAAGCATGTTTCAGAAGAGTCCCAAAAGAATGAGTTTGTATCTCATGAATGGTAGATATGTAAGTCATTTTAGAGACAAACCAGATATGTAAATACATAGCATTAAGTAGAGGTAAACTTTACTTACTGAAGTCAGCTGATAATTCTGGAGAGTGAATTAACTGACCTGCACTTATCAGTGGTATGAACCATGGACTGGTTTTAGTTTGATTGATTTGTATCTCCAGAAACATTAGTGTGCAGATAACCGACTGATATTACGTGTTTGAAAAAAATTTTTCACATTTCTTCTAGATTTGTTTCAGTTCAGGACTATAAATATGGATGAAAAGGAATTATTGTTCTCACACCATTTATGTGTGTAGGTAGCGTGCCATGTGGCAGAACATGAGTGGATTAGGTATAAACTTAATCCAGGGGTGGAATAAGTTTCTATTTTTAACCTGATGGGATTTTCCTCAATGCATGTCAGCCCAGTTGGAGCTTGTTGTAGGTCTGTTGCCCAGCCTTGACTTTTTTGACTTTTGTTTTCTATTTAAAACTTAAATCACCAGCAAGAGATACCTTCAGGCTAATATGAAGACTGCTTTAGTCCCAGGATTCCTCCAAAGCACATACAAGCAGGCCAGTGCTAGAAAAACAATCACAGCAAGAACTCTATTGAGGACTAAAAGCCTCACTCCAGCTATTAAAGATTCATCATCTCTGTGCATTACTTTCAGATACAGAATTGTGAGACAGTTTCAGCATTATTTATTTAATCTTTTCCATCACTGTTTTGTTGACCATCGATAATAAATATTACAGAAAATATTTAGTGTAGAAAGAGCTCATTATATACAAACAAATATCTGTCACATAACTAACATAAGCTATATCTGCTTAGGCATTACCTGGTTAGAAGACTTCAGAGATAGTACCTAATAGTGTGTGATTCCTATCTGATACACCAAATCAGTACTTTTGAATATGACAAACCTGGCTGTTTCTAGAACAATAATAAACTGACCCACTTGAGCAATTTGCATGTGACTGACTGATAACAGCAAACACACAAGTGGGAAAGAAGAGCTGCTAAAGAAAATGAAGGTCACTCTATATGTTTCACAATGGATGTGCTGAAGACATAAAGAAAAGACTGCTACAGAAATCAGAAGGGAAACAGAAAACAGCATCAGGGACATATGTTTGAAACAAAAGAAAAGGCACAGTGAAAGCAAGAAATGGACAAGTTCAGTGAAAGTAATAAAAATCTGAAGACTGAAATTGCAGCTATAGAGTCTCGTGACATGTAACTTCTATGCCACTTGTATACCACAATTTGTAGAGTGATGTATACACGACTTTAGGAAAGGTGTCTCCACGTCCATAGTTCCAGCTATAATCTGAGATGTTATGCCTGTAGCTTCTGCCCCAGAAGTTACAGAATTCTCTGCTTTCTGACTCAGGTAGACCAAGGAATCTTATTTAATTTAGTTAGTGTGGGCTTGGTGTTAAGATATTTAACCCCTTGTGATACAGTCTAGTAGTCATGAGTTTGCACAGATATCAGTGGGGGCTTAAAAAGTCTATAACACATTACAAGCAGATGGAAGTTTTATCCACTTCCAGGCAGTTTCTAGAGAAGAAGGCTAGAAGTTGCAAGTATTAGATATAAAAATCAATGGACCAGTACACAAATGGCACACCTTAATAATATCATACTTAAAGTAATTTTAAGATTTTTTATTTTCAAAGGCAAGAATTTCCTTTTTATCCTATCCAACCACCTACTGAGACAGATTACAGTTCTCAATTCAGCCCTCTCTAAAATACTCTGCATTCATTCTTGCTCCAAATGAAGTGTCTTGCTTGTAACAAAATGCAAGTGAAATGCAGTTTGTTGGAGACTCTAAGCATATTCTAGGCTAATAGCACTGCCTTTAGTGTAATGTCAAAGAGTAAGTCAATTAAAATAGTTGTTCTGGGATCAGAAGATTCTCTCAGATGTGTAAAACCAACTAAATATCAAACTATGGCGTACAGACAATGTACTGACTTCTAGTTGGCATTTTTTTGTAAAAATGTTGTTTAAATACTTCTAATTTCCTAGTGAAGTCAAGAGCTGGTTATTCAACTAAGACTAATTTTTCCATGTCTGTAAATTCCTTGATCAACATTTCCATCTTTTTTGTATTTAAATTTCAAAAAGCAAGCAAACCAAACTCCTCCAGTACTCATTATTTCTGTATTCCTCAAAGTATCAATAATTATAGAAAACACAGTATTAATACTAGATCACCAGCAATGGGTAGGTGAGTCACCTGACTACAGTCTCCTACTGCAGATATTCACGCACAAGATTCCTGTGGCCCACAGTCTCTTGACTAGAAACACCCATCATGACCAAGTAAGCTTTCTTAAACTGAAAAAAGATGTGTGAGCCATACATATTCGTCACTCCATCATCTGGTGTATATGTTGTCATACCGTAAACCTATATCATTGTTAATCTCCACAGGTATTTAAATCTTTATTTAAATATTTTGTGTCTTCCAAATGTGACTTAGAATATTTATTTCTTTGCTTAAGATCCTGTGTAATGATCCATCTGCTCAGTAATGGCTAATACTCTAATCCGTCCTTTTTATGAGCTAATCACAGTCCCAGACAGCATGCACTCTCTCATCAGATGACAGAGAGGATAAAGGTCTTAGGAATGGTTATAAAATGTGATGGTGTAATTAATACCTTTATTATTGGCTTTAAACCTCTTAGTGTGAGGCTATGATTTGAAGATGCAGACTTGTGTCCCAACCTCTCCTCTGCTCAGAAAGAATGATGCCTATCCCCTTCAGAGTCCCTCTTTAGATGCACTAGGATAATTATGCTTATGCCGTAGGGCAGACACAGCCTGTGATGGCCTTATATCCTACTCCATCCATTTTCTAGCACAGGGGACCAAACAAATACCTTGCAGTCTCTCCCAGTTCATAGAGTCAGATTTCCTCTGCCAACAGGGGTGAAAGAAGGGGAAAGATGTGCTTGGATGTCACCCTGACATATAGTTGAAGCATGGCATTGGCTTGGACTGCAGATTTGGAAAGCAACAATAGGACACCAAGTATGGACAACTAATACTTGAGGGAAAGCCCTGGCCCCAATCTTTTAAGATTGTCTACCTCTAGAAAACAGCTGCAATCAAATATGAGGATGATGGCTCAAACTAGAACCTGTAAGAATTATGCAAGGTACTTTTAGTACCTTGCTGTCATTGTCCTAAGTCAAAGATAGTCACAGCCTAGCCATTACTGTTCCATATTTTCCAGTGAAAAGAAATCCTCATATAAGATCATTTGTTCTGGATTTGCAAAGTGAGTTGTAAACAGAGGGTCCAATCTGTTTCCAACAGCAAAGATGCTGTTATCTCTATTGGAACAATACTCTATCAAAAGACCACTTGTTTGTACCCAGACCTTCTCGCAGAGCAAACTTGTCACCAGATTTTTAGCATCAAAAGGATGAGTGTTTAAATAAAACACAGGTAATGAAAAAATGCTCGAACACATTAAGAATTACCAGTTCCTTAGCAGTTTTCAGAACCTTTGCACTGAAGTTATATCTACAACAGTAGCAGTCAAAATATACTGAAAACCTACTTTAATTAACTTCATAAACTTTGATAAAGGTCCACACAAAGATGTACCATTAAAAATGACAAAAAAAAACCCTATGTGTTTGATATTTCATATGGTATTAACTGAAAAAATATTTGTAGATATTAGCCAAATTACAGGAGCAAATTCAATGGCAATTCATGTTTACATTAATTTGGATTTAGTATTTAAAATTAATCTGAATTCTAAGGAATTGTTTCAATGTTACTTCACTGGAAAATTACAATGAATCCTGTGAAAGTAGGCAGCATTCCTTAGTACAGGTGCAGGAGAGAGAAGGGCAGGCAGTGAGTGTCAAAGGTGGAGGGAAGAGGGTGTTTCAAGAATGTAGCTGCTTCAGTCTTGCTCGTTTCAGTCCCATGAGATCTCCCCTGTTCAGGTTAGACACGTCAGGGTACCAACAAGAGAACAAGAAGGCTGCAGTGACACTGGATACATTCAGATCTAAAGCAGTAAACTCCCCAGATCAAATTGATCAGTCAGTTTTTTGGTGAGCCATGTTGTCCAGCAGCTTTTCAAGCATACAACCCTTCAGAAGCAAATTTTATTTTCTGAACATCTACCGTTGAAACACTTGAGGAAAAACATAAGTTGTAATTGAAAAGAAGCTACTGTTTTCCATTGTCAGGAAATGAAACAACATCATTTCTTCAGGTTTTGAGCAAATAAAATTGGTTTTGATGAAAAACAAAGTCACATTAAACAGAAATTTTCTCACAAAAATCTGCTCAGACAAAAAGGTGTTTTTACTGATTTTTTTTTTCCCTTTTACCCAAATGATAATGTTTCATACCTTATTTGTTTTATGTATTTTTAGAATGTGTTATGTATCACTAGGTAACATTTGCAGACTTCTCCAGTTGCCGAGGTAACTACGTTATTTTAATGATCAGCAGAGAGGATCATTATGTAAAACATTATGTTAATTTCAAAAGCATAAAATTGATGTCTTGCTGTTACCTTGAAGCTGAGCCTTTTTTTTTTTTTTTTTTTTCCCCTACAACATGCCTTTTCCCATGGAAATTAACAGTATGGCTAAGTGCTTGAGTATCCTTTTCACACTGATTTCAGGTTGTCTTTGAAGGCAAATAAGGCAAAAATGACACCTGACAAACAACTAATATCAGATGAACAGATTTCAAATTTCACCATAGTTTACACAGAAATAGTATAGGAAAAACTGTTCTATATATTCTTAACTAATTAATACACACAGAAAGTTGGTGAGATTTTAAGGAAGGCACATATTTTATGTAATTTCATTATTTTTTAACTTTGAAATATATTATTGCTTAGTTAAGGAAAGCAAATTATAAAGCGCATGAAAATATTGCTTATGATTAAGTATGCGCAAGTACTGTTCATGATATTGACCAATTGATGAAGAGATTAAACTTCTGCCACTTTTATTACATTATGTATCTACTAGATTACTAGGTTACTGTAGCAGTACAAATGCTGTGCATTTGTGACTTCATTGCAATCATAAATGCTCTTTCTGAGGCTGCAGTAAGAACCTTGCTGATGTTAGAAGTCACATGGTGTGTTTCTGTTCTCAAACCTGCTTTCCCCATAAAAAAAGAGAAAAAAATCTGCACATTTTAAAATTATCAAAACCAAGTCTCACATAAATTCGAGAGCTCACAATGACGATTGCTGCTATAGTGCACCAGCCTCACAAACACAAACTGTCTCAGGCAACCAAAGGCAATTCAGCTTTACCCCCAGAATCTTTTGCCTCTTTTCTGGAGTTCTGCCTGTAGATTGTGTTAAATTCTGAATGCTTTATCCTCTAGGTGGAACTGGTTGCTTTTATGTGTTAGAACATGATATGTTCAAGACATCTGAGAGCTCCTATATTCTCCTGACACTGCATCGTGATCACCTGATCAATTTTAGAGCCAGTGAAATCTTCTGACAATACTCAAAGTGCATTTTGATGGAGACTATATTTATACAGACTGTAGCTCTTCGCTCCATGGAGCTTATTTGAATCCATTCCTCTGCAGGCAAAGCTCTGACTTCAAAAGGTGGTAGTTCTTTCTCAAATTCTTTACCCATAATTACACCTATTACCCTGGTCTTCTATTTCAACCTAACTACCCCAACACACTCTTCTGACATGCTGAAGTTTGCCAATTTACATACATCTCAATGAGGTCTGCAAGCTGAAAAGGATGTGAAAAAACAATTGTATTAAACCAACTAGATCCTGTAAAAAGAACATACAATGATACAGATGGGAACAAGCCATTTATTAACTAATAAGATTAGATAGTGGTTTCCCCCTTCCAACAGTTTATGCTTCTCTTGTCTACTCTGTGCAGCCAAACACATTAGCCTGAAAAGCTTTGCTTTCATCGTTAGCATGGTGAAAATAGAGGGCTAAGTTTTCAGTCCTTGGAATGATTTAAACCTCTTTGATGGGTATCTTTCTGCTAGAAAAGGCTGATTACACAAAATCTAAAAGTTTCAAGGAAAAATACTCTTTTTTGTACAAATTTGTTGACAGAAAAAAATCAAAATACATACATTATCTTGTTGACTACTGAAATACACCAGATGATGTAAAAAAATTAGTAGAACAATAGAATAAAGCAAAGCAGTACTGAAACAGAGCTGAACTTCAAACATTTTGATAGGTTCTTTTAGAAATTGTAAAACAGACTTTCAGAAATGTTTTTCCTTCATAGAAAGTTTAAATTCTTTCAAGGGAAAAAAGAAAAATTGATCTGAATATGTCAGATCAATTTTTAGTCTAGTAAAATGATTCATATGATTTGGGGAACAAGCATTTTAGTGCTGTTAGATCACAGCTACATCAGTTCTTAAATCTGTTTGCAAACAAATTTGTTATATGAATAAATACAAGTGTAGAATTAGCAAGTAAAAATTAGTTAAGGAATACCAGTAAGAAATAACAACTTTTAAGAAGAACTATGGAAAGGGTTATCACTAAACACAAAAAGAAGCCAGATGTGTTAAAGCTGCTAGAGGTGAAACAGTCTGCGTCTGCTTCACTGATGGAGCTGAGCTATAAATGGTGGAGAGGAGCAGAACAAGGTAGCAAGTGAAGAACACCTACTTTGGAGTTCTGACAGAAATACATGAAGTATAGAAATAATTTAGGGAGCATAAAATAATGATGTTAATGAAAACAAGTTTGAGGATATGGGACATAAAACCATATGTAAAATGGGACAGAAACATTCAAATTGTGATATTTACCCACTACAAAAAAATGCCAGAACATATAAATATATTAAGTATCTGCATCATCTCTGTACTTTTACGGAATCTCTGTATTCTTATTCATCAACAAATACTTAACACACTTTTCTCACAAGTCTGATACTGTCAAGAACAAGAAAACAGCAGGGATTGGAGACTATAGCAAACCACACACTAAGTTGAAATTCTTCCTGTCTATGGGGTTTTCCAATCAGTTCTTCTTACAAAAACTGAAATACAATTTACAGTAGCCAGCTCACTTCAAGAGAGTACAGTGACTGAATAGTAACCTGCAGTTACTTCCAGTTTATATGAAATGTTTAAGTTATATCACTGTGGCACTACTTATTTCTAAGCTATCCACAGTCCCCAGATACTTCCTGGCGAACTGGAAACATTTTATGGACTGTGAATTCCCTTTGTTTCTAAGTTTCAGGAATATGAATGTTATCAATACAATGAAATGTTTCATCAGAGTAAGTAATCAAACATTCTGAGTCAGAAAATACAGGTTACATTTTTGTTTGCAACCTTTCTTCATGCAAGTTAGTGTGTGCATTATGATCATCTCTGAATTACACAGAGTACATATTACTTTTTCAAGAGCCTTGCCTGGTTCAGTGCCCAGGGTGGATACCCAAAGGGAGAAAAAGGCTGAAGGGACATCCTCAATTTGGAGTGTACCAGAAACTAATTAATAATCATGTATTTGAAACCTGGAGTTATTGTTCTGAGCATCTGCTCTGTGATCATCAAAGCTGATCTTCCAGAGTAACAAAGACCATAGAATTGTCTCCAGAACTCCAAACAGGTATACAGATTATTTATATGTGGCTTATATGAGGAAGTCATCCATTGTAGAGCTAAAATTTCAAAAGAACCAAGATCCAGTAGTGTGTTGTATTTATCATTTCAGTGTTTCATATCCTTATGGTTACACAAAAGATGTTCCATTGTTCCAAGCCGGAATTTGTCTAGCTTCTGCTTCCATCCTTTGGCTCTTCTTATGCCTTTGGTAGATTAAAGAGCTCTCTGCTGTGACAAATCTTGCTGCGTAAGCGCCTGTATGCCATAACGAAATCTCCTCTTCTTTCCCCGTCTTCTCCTGAGCCGAACGGCTTGAAGATGCCCGCTACGTACGGCAAGGCAAGTTGCGCGTATCTGCAGCCACTCCCTTGCTCCTCGTTGAGCTCTCCCTCACTGAGTAGCCTTTGAACGAGTACACTGGCACCGCGCGGCTCTTAGCCGTGACACACACAGGGATGGGCCAGTATTTCTGCTCCCGGGGGCGCTTACCCCTGCATTCCCAGCCCTCAGTGTCTCGCACGGCGCAAGCTGAGTCGGCCCCCGGCCCACAGCCCCCGTACTCCGGGAGTCAACACTTCCCTGGGCACCCGAGCGCCTCCCCGACACCCTGCGTTTGTGTCCGGCTCTCAGGGGAGCCGGGCTTCCACCTCAAAAGCAAGGACAGACCCTGCCAGCCTCCAGGGCCTCTGCCTAGTCCCGAGACACGGTGTGGCGTGTGGGCGCCCTCGGCCACCTCCGTCAGAGCCTGCCCTGCCGGCAGGCCACAGGACGCAGCCCCATCGTTTCGCTGCCCGGCGTGCCACGGTAGCCCCTCCGTAGGCCGGGGCTGAGTGGAGCGGAGACAAACGGGCGGGTGAGGGCTGTCCCGATGGCTCCAGGCGGAGCGGGGCTCGCCCACCGGACGGGAGACTTTACGCTCTTTCCCTTGTGGGGATTCGGCTGCAACACGGCCAAACCGCCCTAGACCCCATGGTGATGCCATGACTCTACCCCCCTGCCCAACTCGGCAGCCGAGCGTTGTCCCCATGGGGCGGGCACAGGGCGGGGCCGAGGTCGGGCGGCCCCGCGGGAGGGCAACGGTCCCGCCCTCTGCTCGAGCGGGCTTCTGTGCGGCAGCGGTGGCCGGGGAGGGCGGGTGAGCGGCTGAGAGACGAAACCGCTGCCGCCCCGAGGGGACTGAGGACGGTGAAGCAGCCGGGAAGAACCGCTGAGGGAAGAGACCCGTGGTTTGTCTTCCAGGCCTTTCTGGTCGGGTCAACGGCGCCCCGGAGGTCAGCGGCGGGAAGGTGACCTGGCAAGATGGTGACTGTAGTGACGAAGCTGGTGCACTACCTGCACCTGAGGTAAGGGCGGGCAAGCGCGGGCACCGCCCTGCTCCTCCCGGCGGCCACCGCCCCGCGCCCCTCCCGCCGGGCGCTGCCGCAGGGCGCCCCCAAGAACCGTGACCTGGAAGGGGCCAGGAGGGAAGGGTGTGCGGCTGCGGTGCTGCAACGAGCGACTGTCGAGGGGGTTGGAGTGGTAGGTGGGAGCCGGTCTGCTCCCTCAGCCGGTACGTGACCCGGCAGGGCCATTCCATGTGCGCTCGCTCCCGGCGCTTCAGCCGTTCTGCGCAGGGCTCCCGCGGGCGCAGCGGGATGGCAAGGTGCTTCGTGGGAAATAAATACCAGTTGTGCGTTCAGGGTCCCTGAAGTAATTGTGTAGCGTGATTATAGTCGCATAGACTAAACAAATAGTGTATTTTTTCGTCTTTATGGGACTTCTGTCAAGATACAGTACTAAGCCATGTTTTCCTTGTATCATCTGTTCTAATTAGAATTTAGCAGATAAATACAAATATGTTTGCTTTGAGTGGAGAGAAAGCAAAAATAATGTGCAGTCCTGGTGATGTTCCACTATATATTTTGTTGAATCAGAGGTTTTTCCCACTTATTGTTCATCAAAAGACTTGATTGAAAATGTAAAGAAAATTTATCAAGAGAGAGCATACCCTGAGCCAGAGTTTAAATTTGTGAAAGCAGTGATGTTTTTATGCAGCACTTTCACCTAAGGTATGCCAGCTCTAGGAACTGATTTCATCAGCTAAACTTTTCCAGGTCAGCCATAGGAATAAGTGGGAAAAGGGCACTCATATGTACTGTAACTTTTTATTGATATGATTTACAACTTGTTGTCTGCAGTCAGTAGATACCTTTTAATGATTATTAAAAAATAGTGTGCATTGGCAGGCATTATATGAGAGGAGCATGTAATGTCACCTGGTTTTAACCTGTTTTTTCCTGGTTGGATATTTTAATTGCTAAAATGGTTTAACCTATTCTACAAGCCTAATCAGTATCACAGCTCTAATTGTATAAATTTGTGTGGGTTTATGCTACCACTTTTTTGCTGAGCAAATACAGAAGGAAGTTAACAAGGAATAGTCTCCACCAATGCCTCATGCCTGTGTCTCTGCTCTTGTCCTCCTCTGAACAGTGGTTATTTGTTCAACAGCATCTTACTGCTGGTTTTGAACCAGAGCTTCATGGCTCTATTTGCTTTATAAATGTAGAAAAAAAAAACCAAACCAAAACAACCAAACCAAACAAAACAAACAACAACAACAACAAAACACAACACACACACACAAAAAACCCAACAAAAACAAATGAACTCTTCCTCAAAAGTTTTATAATAAAGGAATTGGGAAATGGTGAATAATGCAGACAGATGGCAGACTGCAGCTAAGCAGTGAAGTTCTTTTCTTAACCCACCAGCAGCCCATCACTGTCAAGTGTTTTGTAAGTAGCATGAGACAAGGTGCAAAGGGGCTAACAAGTTTACTAAACTTAAAGGAAGCTGTTAGGCTGGATCAAGGTGTTAAGTGTGATGAGCGTATCTGAAAATTTAACAAATGTGTGGTCAGTGGCCTGGCTGAAAGCAGAATTTGATTATTTTAGTATTGAGTGAAGGAAGTTGATAAAACTAGGGAAGATGTTATAATCCAGCAATTTGTTTTTATTGGAGAAGTAGAGCTATTGGATATGTGCCAGCAAAGGGACTCAGTAAATGCAACAAACGAAGAACTGAATAAGTCCTGAGTGAACATGATTTAGGATAAGTTTCCATTTGTCAAAGCTAAATAAGAGAATAGATCCTTCACTGAGTATTGGTGGAATGGTACATAGTGGCAGTATCTGACAGAACATAAATTAGCAAGAAGTATTCCCTGGAACTGGCACACATCAGTCAGACAGAGCATGTAGAGCACATTGTGGAAGGGCACTTGGTCATCTTTAGTGAATCTGCAAGCTTAAAGTGCAGCTTGATTTTGGCAAAATCACAAGATACTTTTGTCTATCCATGTCACGGAATCATGATAAATAGGTGATGGATGTTTCAATCTGTGCCAGTCAGGCGTGAACAGCTACTATTAGGCATTACTATATGCTTATTTTGTGTGTCCAGTAGCAAGTAATCAGCAACATAACAAGGAAAACAATAGAGAGTATACAAATGTGAAATTGTCTGATATATTCTTGAAATATATTTATTTCTGATTAAATCATTTTAGTAGGCTTCTGGCTAACCATGCAATAATAATTTTTACTATAATTGAAAGTGAAATAGTTAAAAACCTATTAACAACAACTGAAAAATAAGCTGTTTGACTGAGTTAAAAATATGTGGCTGGTATGCTGGGGAAAATGCTTATCATCAGTATTGTCCGTTTTTCTCCCCTAAGTGCAGCATATGCAGAAATGCTAAGGGTCAGATGTTGTTTTTGTATTCTGTGTAAGTTCTGGTCTATTAATTGGATTTTAAGGTTCTACCACAGCTAAATGAATAAATATTATGCTAATATGTCTTAAGAAAAATATATTTGAACTTGAAAAACTGTACTTAATAAGTTCATAAGAGTACAGTTTGTGACAAGATTAGGCTATGCCAGTAAGGTAGTACACTGGGCAGCCCAAACAATTACTATAATCAGATACTTAGAGAATCATAATTATGCCCTTAATTCTGTACTTCCTGAGAAACAGATAATTAATTCATATCACTGTAGGACTTCCACAGTTAGCAGAAATGTGTACATCATAGGAATCTGTCTTACCTTTGAATCAGACACCTTGCAAAACACAGGATTTTGAAGCTACAGGAATAATATTACAACGTAGGACACTATACAGCTATTCTAAAAAATGCCTTTTCTGAAAATAAGAAGTAAATACATTGAAATACAGGACTCATAATTGCTAGAAGAAATCATGTAGCAGTACATGGTCTATTACATTTACCATGACTAATTAGCCCTTATGAGGATGGTTCTGTACCCATTGAAGTCCCATTTAGCTTGGTCATAAACTTGTGATTAGTTTCAGTCAGACAAAAGCAGGCTTACTGAATGAGAATGGATAAGGCGGGCAAAGAATTGTAAAAATGCAAAATTACATCCTCAGCAAGATGAGATATTTCCCTATAAATGTATGTTATGTAATTATCTCAGCATAAATAAAGATTGCTCACCAAGTGAAAGCAGAGCAGCATACAAAAAAAATTATGAGCAGTGATTTTTAAGAACAACAGACAAAGGAGATGGCAGCAGATAGAGTAGCTCCCAAGGACAATACCAGGCAACACAAGCAAGCTGAAGACAAAGATGCCATTACTTATGAATGTAAGGCATTCATGGGGGGAGTGAACATTCAATGCTATGAAGATTTTCACAGTAAACTGTATTGTAGATATTCAACCTGAAGTGTCGCTGTGGTAATTCTTCATTTTAGGAAATGAAAATGATTGTTATGCAGGTGGAAAAGGGCTGTCCCTGGTTTTAAGTGCTTTCTTGGAAGTTCAGTATTTGTTATGTTATTTCATGGCTTCTTATGCTCTTGCACTAGAATACATATGGTCTACATGGTCTTCGATTCTTACCAGCTCCCCCTCTTCCCTCAAAGTCAAAGGTACACTTGTACATAATTTTCTTTCACTTGCAAAATTATAGATTAAAACAATTAACACTATGGTACATATAGACCTGATGTGATGTTCTGCATTTCTGCAGTTCCTGAGTTCATTTTCTCTTAAAATCTTAATATCTTATGAAGCTACTCTCAGTTACTTCTTCTACCCTAGTATGCAAACATAGCACAGGAGAATGTCAGGTTGGAAGGGACCTCCTAGTTCACTGCATGATATATTGTGGCTTATAAGAAAGCTACCATCTCTAATCTATTTCATAAACACAGTACACTTCTTTAAAGGCTAGGCAGCTTGTCCTTGGAGGTTGTGCTGGAACTTTGTTCATTTTGGTATGTAGAAATTGATTTCTAATTTTGAACCGACAGTTGCTGATGGAAAGATTCTGCACATTTCTTTTATATCAGTATTGTCCATTAACTGAAATGGATTTTTGCATCCAAGGTATCCATGTTTATGAGTACTTGCAAACAGCAATTTTATTGTTGATTCTTAGTTGTACATGCTGAGTGGATTCTCCTCCTTCCCATGTGATTGTCCGTGTTTGAATACATCTTTCTTGATTATGAATGATCAGAAGTGACACTGTAATTTTAAGTAATGTCTGATCAGTGTTTGTGATGATATTAAAACTCTGCTATCTAGCCTAATAGATCTAGATACACATAGAACATTATATGCTTATTTTATTGCTGTATTACATCGTCTCTGATGGTTGCCTTGTGACCAGTTACTGTCATTTCAAACTGGTAAGTCCCTGCCGTATAGTATGAAATTTAATTATTAAGTCTATTGAATACATGCACTTGTATCTCATTTTTATTTTCCCAGTCCTTTGAAGTTCTTAAAAAGACTTCTGAAAAAGACTATCAATCTCAGAGTAACAGATGTAAAGTTGTCAGTTTTTCTGGTTTTCTGAATTATGTTTGTTATGTTGACATTCTCTGGTAACCCTTTGAGCTGATACATGTTTTTTAATTGCAATTGAACTCATAGGTGAATTGTTTCAATATTCGATACAGGAAATGATCTATTCTGCCTGGCTTGATTTTACCAAACTTTAAAAACTTTGCTTCTATCTTGGGCATTATTTAGCATTGTACACACGTTTTCAGATGTCTGGATTTTGCTGTCATTCTCCTTACAGAAGATTAAGTCTGAAAATTTTCGGGTGGCCATGCCAACATTATCTCAACTCCATTCTCACTGTGTAGCAACTTCACTGCAATTTAATCTCTCTTGTACTCTATATTGCCAAAGAATAGTGTATATTTATTTATATTGCTAGGTCTTAGGACCTGTCAGCTGCCAGGACTCAGCTTAACTTCTGGCAATTCTCATTTTATCCCTACTCTTTTTGACCTCTAAAACAGAGCTTCCTTGTCATACTCTGCTGCCCCACTTCTGCCCCATCCTTTCTTGTAGGTTTTTTTGCTCATACTTTATAAAGTGTTTAGATAAACCCATTTGCTGCACACTTGTCAGTTAGCTGTGTGGAGCTGCCAGATCTTCTTCTACAGTAGATACTGAACATCCAAGAAGACCATAGTAAGGCAGTATAACAGAGAACTCAAAGTCTTAGACTTGGGGGTCATCTGTGTGTAAGCCCGAACTCCTATTTTTTAAAAAAATGACATAGGATGAAAAAAAGGCATGTAGTCTGTAAAATGCTGTTAGTAATGGCATCATAGTATTTAAAGAAATCAATTCCTCTAGCAGAAGT
Organism: Agapornis roseicollis; assembly: GCA_002631895.1. Classification (NCBI taxonomy): domain Eukaryota; kingdom Metazoa; phylum Chordata; class Aves; order Psittaciformes; family Psittacidae; genus Agapornis; species Agapornis roseicollis. Next base: position 43,594 of record NDXB01006993.1, read on the forward strand.
CCCTCCCCCTCTTCACAGGTGTAAGTCAACCCCTATAGTTCATTCTGTAGGAACTGATTCCTAGAACTATGGGGGTTTTGGCACAGGAATTATGAAGGACAGACAGAAATCAACATGCAACTTTATGTGTCTGAGAGACTCAAATATGAAGTTAAAAGGAAAAAAAAGTCTGTGTTCAGTATTAAANAGCAGAAGTGAGAGGACAGTCCCTCCCCCTCTTCACAGGTGTAAGTCAACCCCTATAGTTCATTCTGTAGGAACTGATTCCTAGAACTATGGGGGTTTTGGCACAGGAATTATGAAGGACAGACAGAAATCAACATGCAACTTTATGTGTCTGAGAGACTCAAATATGAAGTTAAAAGGAAAAAAAAGTCTGTGTTCAGTATTAAATCAAGCAGAAAACAATTTTTTCTTTAAATGGTACAACTGACAGATGAACTGCAAAATCAGAAGTCTGATTCCTGCCATGTATTTTGTAGGAGTGTTTTTACAGACCTAGATTATCAGAAAATACCGCTTACTAATGTATTTATAGAAGTTACTGACATTATTTGAAATAAAACTATGAAATTACTGTGTACAATTTATTATGATGACCCTAACACGAAAAAAGCCTCGAACATCTATAGAAAGTTGTGCTAAGTGGGTTCTTTACGTCCAGTTAAAATTTGCGATAAGAGACAGTCTTAGTATGTAGGAAGGTGAAGTAGTGGCTCAGTTTGTGCTTTGCAAGTGTCACGTTGAGCTAGTTAAATGGCTGGAATGATCACTGCACCTTAAAGGGAATTGCATTTGTTGAGATTTGGGATCTTTCTTTGAATATTACACTTATTCAAATAAGCAAGGAAAGATGATGCTCAGCCATCATGAGTGTAGTACTTCAGTACTTTAATAATACTTATGTATTACTTTTGTTTGGACACAAAAATGAGCAAAGATTGTACGTACAAGTATTATTCCGAGGAAAAAAGGCTAGACCACTTCTAAATAAAAATTATAAACCAAATTAATGCTGCTACAGGAGTATATCATATGTCTTCTTTGTCTTGGACCTGGTGGATGAATTTTTATGCTGAATGCTGTTGTGTGATACACATTTAACAGCAGCTAAGGCATAATAGAATTTTAGTAGTCTTTAATGTTTCTGACTGCTTTGAATAAGAAATTAACTGTCTAAAGAGAAAGTAATGTGCTTTATCTTGCACCATGTGAGCCTCATTTCCCCTGTGAGGAAAGGAATCTCTGAACCTCTCACTCATAGAAGGGCCATTGACTCCCCTGGGTGGTGGCATCCATTGCAATCTGAGTTGCTCAGATGTGTAGATGAACATGCAGAAAGACAATTGAAGTTGTGATAACATCTGACAACTAGCAGAGAAATGTCCTTTAGAACAAGTTTTGCTAGTCTCAGATGATTAAATGGAGTCTGCCACAGAGGTGAGCTGTAGAACCTTTGCTCCTACCCTGTTCTGGCATGGGATAGCTACATCGAAGGGTGGGTGGGGGAGGAGAACTGGTCTCCCTTGTATTTTTCCTGTCGGAAGTTTTAATTCTGTGTAAACAATTTTGGTCCTCTTTGCTCTTCACAGTCGAGAAGCATATGGTCCCACATTTGGTGGCCAGGACTAGCAGCAGATTAACATCTTGGATAAATGCTACATTTTGCTATTATGACAGCAAATGCAATTAGACTTGGATATAATGAGGCAAAAGATTCCTTAACCAGAGAAAAGCACATGTTCTCTGCGAATTAGAGACCTGGTATTGATTTGTAATTATATGTGTGAGACCGAATGGTTTATATATCCAGTAATTTTTAAAAGATTAATATCTGCCTCTAGATAAACTCAAGAAGGAAACTTAATTTGGACAAAAACCTGCTGTGGATAGTTAATACAATTAAGGGATCAATTTCTAATAAAATTTAAGGATTGGGCTGTGTGATAACCCTTTGAACTGTCTGCAGCAGCAGATTTGTAGTTAGCTTTTGTTCCCCAGAAAGCCAGTCACACTCAGCTTTCTGGTAAGTGATATACCCAGATAGTCAATAAAAATTGATTGAAAAAAATTGAAATAATTTAAAAAATGACTGCTATCATAATAATAGCTGTAAAACTCATCAAAATATGGGTGATAATGATAAAAGTACATTAAATATATATAATTTTTAAATGTAACAGTGATATGCAGTAAGTAGGCTTTTTAAGATTAATTTCAAAATAAGAATTATGAATTCATGCATGTGTACATACAGTTGCTACAAATGGGTTCAACAGTGCTTCAGGATTACGAAATAAGACTGATATGAAATGAGGGTGGAACACAAATGTCAGTCTGAAGTGTCTTCTCAGGCTTTCTGGACTTCATTGCTGCTTCTAAGCAGCAGCAGTTTGAATGTAGTGAACTCCCTGGTGTACGCTGGCTGCCCCTGCACTCTGTGTCCTTAGCAATTTCCTTTGAACTCTCTTTCAGCAGAGTGTAAGGTCTAGCTCAATTTGATGAAGAGGAAATCACAATGACCTGTATATGATAGAATTTAAGAGCAGGACAGGGTGTTATGTTTTCTTTCAGGATGTCTTTACAGCTAAGACAGAAATACCATTTTAATGTTTTGGGTTTCATGTTGCTATCCATTTAATGGTTTACATCCGATTTATAAGTTCCTCATGACGTTTTTTGTTAAAGGAAATATTAATTCATCAATTACACTGCTAACAACAGCATATAATTTTCTTAGTCAAGTCAGAAGTTCAGGCTAGTGTCAAAGATTAGCTACATTAGTAATTTGCAATGAAAAGTGTCTATTAATGTCCATGCATTAGGATTAATATGACTCAAATGCTGTAAACCTTCCTGTTTGACTGTTGGCATCATGCTGCCATCTGACAACACCTGTTTCCTCTTTAAGCTAATGAAGAAAAATTGTGGTAGATTGTTGCTTGCACCATTACAAGCTCAGTCATTCCAATTTATGTCTTAGTAAATGTGCATACTTATCACAATAAAAACCTCTTAAATATATACACATATTACATATAGTATAGTCCTGCTTATTTTTGGCAGCTGCTTTAGTAAGTACCCAGAGAACCAATGAACGTTGTTCTGCACTGACATTTTATTTTTAGTTCTGTCAATGGGAGTGTGCTGTGTGGGACAGCAGGATCCAGAACTTGTACCAAGGTTAAAACCAGGTATTTGGGGCACATCAAAAGGTGAATTAACACTGCATGTTTTCATACTTTGTAATTGCCATTCTTAGAAGAAGGCCAAGCATGAAGTTTGGACTGTCTTTTGAAGCCACTGGAGCTGAAGGATCATGCCTCGGAACTCAACATCAGGCTGACATCTCTGTATTTCCTGCCAGCTGCTACTTTCAGGACACAAAATTGCATTTGGCTGACCTATTCCCTGAGCTTCAGAATGCAGAGGTACTTAGGTGAAGCTTGGAGTTCCAAAACTTAATCCATGAAAATCTGATTTGCATACTGTAGAATCATGGTCTCATCACAGGTGCTGGTTTAACTGACAGCTGCCAGTATGTTCACATATATTGAATACATTTGTTATTGGAGTTCAAATAAAGGCTTGCTAAGTGACAAAGTATTCCTTAAGAGCAGAAGACTGAACATTTGTATTTTTATTGTTTTTAGAATATCCTTTTGAGTTGGTGATGCACTGTTAGTTGTGAAGTGGGAGAATTTGGCCTAAAGATCCTGTCCTTTATGGATGCTTTCTGAATTCAGCTTGGGAACACCATGAAATGCAGACATAGATGGAGTGGAGGAAAAAAGGGTCACACTGAAAATCAGGCAAATAATTCTGTACTTTTCAAGAGCAGAAACTCAGAACTGAAAGTACCAAAGTACTTGAGTATAATTTCAGGTGAAGTCCTTTGAACTGAAAACAGGGATGTCTACAAGAAAAATGAAAGCTATGGAAGGCACCTGGTTTGCACCCACTGCTACCCAGCCCTGTGTGTGTGTGCTACAGATCATGCTAAGGATAAAAGCCTCTCCAATACACAGGAAAGGGTGAAAGGATTATGTGAATGTCAGTTTGGGAATTGTTATGCAATTGTTATACATTCTTAAATACTGACAGCAGAAATACTCAAAGACAGCTCTCACATCTAGCAGCAGAACTCCCAGCTTCTGCTGGGGGGTGAATTGGCTCACAGTCAAGGTCTCCAAAATCCACCTACAGAAGCCCAATAACTCCTGAGGGAAGCAAAACCAAAACTGCTCACTGTTTTGCAAAACATAAGATATTCCTAATAGCAGGACAGAAAGGACAAATGTTGCTACTTGGCTGTCTGCTCTCCCTAGCAGTTGTGCACTATGAGAAACAGATTTCCTTACTTCATGTTTGAGGGTGATGGTTCCACAGGCTGGAACACACCATAGACTGGCTGCACAGAGATTGAACTTCTTATTCACTATTAGAATTATGCTGTGGAGTTTGTGCAACCACTAATTTGTAATTCAGGGTATCTTTGGACATACTCTTGTGTTAGCTAAGATTGTTAGCTTAGTAAATCACTGTGTTCTGTAGTTCCTTTTCATATTTGCTGCTTCCAATAATGAGACTTTGCATGCAAATATGAATAGTTGTGGCAAAATAAAAATATTGCAAGCCCTGGTAGAATTAAATATTGCAGGCATTTTTATGTCGCTGAAGAATGTATGAGTAGTGATCAAATGCTTAGGGATGAAAGGGAATGAAGCAAAATATGGAATACTCTGCTTATATTAAAGGCTTGTTGTGTGAACTGTATTTATTACCATCTTTATACAGATACATTCTTTTTGAGTATTCTCAAAGGGGTTCATTTTGTTTGCACCATCTACCTTGGTTTAATCTGAACTAAATATAGTTTATTTAAAATGCATTCTTAGGTTTCAGCCCTACAGCCCAAACATAACACCAAAACCAAATGATCAGTGGGACAGTCTGTGGGCATCAGCAGTATGAACTGGACTACGAGCTCCGGGAATGCACGTGAATATAATTTTTCAAGGGACGTAGGAGCTGATAATATACTGACATTTTAATTTTTATTTTACTTTTTGCTATCACAAAATGTCTTTGACAGTTGTAATTCTTCAATTCAAAATATCACTCAGAAATTTGGAGTGATGCAGAGGATGTCCTTCTGTTTGTCCATTGACATTTTTGATATTTACATTTCCAATCAGGGTATAAACACAACACTTTCACCTGACTAAAATGCACCATTAAAATTTAAATGCATGTTTATTTTGCCAATGCATAATTTGCTGAATTGAGATAACACTGGACATCTACTATGAGCTAAAATCTTGGCTTGTAATTTAGAAAGGGGCCTGTGTTCTGCAGATAAGTACACTGCCACCGTTATTCTGTGTTTCAGATGTTTCAGCTACAGGGGTTAGAATTGAAAATTGCTTCAATTCTACAAAGCAGGAGCAGGCCAAACTGTGTATCACAAGATCCAGGTTTAGGACTCTGTTATTTGTGTCTGTGGCATGTTAAATGTGATCCAAATTTCCTCAAATGGTGATGCTTTTAAATGTAATAAAATATTTTATCCTCAGAAAGTTCAAGAAATTAAATCATAAAGTGAAAAGGCTGTATAACTTTTTTTAATTTTTTTTTAAATAATCTAATTTGGTTTTTTTTGCTATTCTACACTGAATTGTAATTTGTATTTTTTGACATTCACATGCATTTTTACACTACTTTCATTGTTGCAAGGAACAAGTAATATTTTAAATAATTGCCTATTTGAACACAAAAGTAGCTGTATGGGACTGGACCAAAAGTCTGTCTATCTATCTGGTATCTTACCTGTTTTTAAAATAAACCCACATAAGAGTTTGAAAGCAGGGCTGACATTCCCAGTGCTTTTGCCAGCTTACAGCCATATGCTGCCAGGCAATTCCTGAGCCAGGTGTTCTTCTAATGTGTTTAGTTCATGGATTTCTTTTCCCCAAGCATGTCTGGTCTTGCCAAAAACCTGTATAAGCTTTTAGCTTCCCCAGCATCCTGTGGCAAGCAATTCCACTGTGTAATGATACATTTTGTGAAAGGCTACCACTCTGTTTCAAACCAGTTTTTTCCTTGTAATTATAGTTGCTTCCCCTTAGTTCTGGTATTGGAAGAGAGAGTGAACAATCTGTCAATAAAACGCTTTTTTTTTTTCCCCTTCAAAGTTTGCATCTTACTAATTTAGACTCCAGTCTTGACCTGCAGACCACCTTCTCTGCCCCCTTTGGGGCTCGGGTGTTTTTTTGGTGTGGTGTGGTTTGTTTGGTTTTTTTTTTGTTTTGTTTGTTTTTTGTTTGTTTTTTTGTTTGTTTGTGTGGTTTTTTTAATTATTATTTTTTATTGATCCTATAATTACAGTAGCTGGCAGTAAAATCTCTAAGTTACTAGTATGAACAAGGTATACACAACTAAGCCTTGAACTAGAAACAGTATTTAAATGAATTAAATCTGAATATTGTTTAAACATAAACACAGCTGTCACTGTATTTTGTTTGGATGCTGGGGGCAATCAGGCTCTTAACAGAAAACTGATCTGACTCTACAGTTTACACCAATACTTATTTTATTATTAACATGCATTATCTACTTCAGTAAGATTATGTTAGGCCAAAGGGTTTGCCATGTAACTTGGGTCACACACACCAAGTATAAATGCCATTGGTACATTTGTAAGTATATTCCCAGAATTTTTCAATATTTTGCTATATGCTTATAATTTAAGAATTGTACATAATCATCTATTCCAACACTTCTGTACTTTCAGTTCCTAAAAGTGAATAATACAAACTACAATATATATCCTGGGTCCTTAATGCTATGAAATTTGGGTCTTGTAAAGGATAGGGATGAAGCTTTATTTTAAAGTGTTGACATTGCTTTTCTTTAAAGGATTTCCCTGTGGCCAAAAGAATGAGAAATTAGCTTGTCTAAAATAGTTTCAGTACCCTGAATTGAATAGTTAAACCTAGGGAATTCTACTGACTAAAGCAGGGTACTTGGAGACCTTGGAGGCTGGCATCTGTGGTGCTGGGATATGGCAATGTGCTAAGTTTCTACCCTTCCACTGCTTGTTGGCAGCCAAAACATTATGTACTTGCTTGTGGGGAAAACAATATTCGAGGTTTGTCCATGTACTTCAGGCAGCACTTAAGATATTTAAAACTGTTATGGTTGTATATTGTAATACACGTTTCTTCATAACATTACAGCACACATTATACTTTGTGCTGACTTGTGGTAAAAATGCCTTCCTGTGATTACTGAAAGAAAATGCACTTTGCATAGATAATGTTGTAGAACCTCATGCTTCCACAAATAGATAACTCTCAAACTGGAGCTAGGAAAAAAAGAAGTATCTTCAGCTTGAAATCTGCTCCTATGAGCCTCTGTTCTTACTGTAATCTTTTATAGGATTTTTGTCTTAATTTTTAGTGATGCCCCAAAGAAACTGAAGGGAAGAAATCAGCAAGCTAAGAAAAGAAAAAAGATCAAATTTGTCAGGCATGCAGCTTTTTCCCCTTAACCATTTATTCATGGCCAGGAGTCCCAGAGTCATCATGTAGACTTGTGTTCGCCGCCGCTGCTTTGGTAAACCTAAAACTGATAGATAGATAAAGGTTCAATGGCTGCAGACTAATTTTGTGATTTTTTGAGTGTTCTGTGGGCTTCTGCACTCTTGAAAACCAGTCTACATCCATGAGAAATGTGGGAGTTTTTCATAAACAATACCTATGCTAGTAAAAGCCCTAGTGCAGCTGCACTTTATGCTGCTACAGCCACCTACATTCCCGAACAGGTACTAAATGTTACACATACTCCTATATTGATAATATTTACCTACACTCAGGTCTTTTTCTTTACCCATCCTAGAAGAGTCCAGCTGGCAAAATTAACATGTAAAGGCACTAGTGAGAAAGCTCCTTTTCCATAACTCTTCTGATTTTTTGGGGAAGTGCTCCAAAATCAGGTATTGTTGACAAGTGCCCAGACTGAACTGTAAGTGTCCTTCTGAACCTGAAGGGGAGAGGGAGCTGACAGCTCCCAATCCTATCATTTCAGTGGAAGCATGCGATGGGAGGCCAAGAATAGTATGGAAATTCTGTCAGAGTTTCACATTGCTGTTCCTTTCTCCCACCTATTTTTTTTTTACCCCCAAAAAAGGGTGGTGTAAATTTTTTAGCATATTGCTATTTCATAAAAGACCTGTGTAGTACAAAGAATGATGTTGAAATAAATCAAATGGTGATCTAAGCAAAAAAATGTGAACAGGATGCAGAATAAGAAAATATTTGGTTGTCCTATAGCTATCCACAATAGACAAACAAACAAAACCAAAACACAAGGAAAAAGCAATTTAAATATTACAAATGTTTTATGAATCAAAATACCAGAAAGCAAACAATTCCTCATAAGTTTATTTATTTATTCCTCAGCAGACAATTTAGAAGCCCAAACAGACTGGTGGACCTTCTAGCCCCAGCTGCACTAGGCCAGCAGAAAAGCAAGGGGGTTGAAGTCCTGGTTGGAGCCCCCTGGTGCTTGTCTCTCCTGCAGGGACAAGCATACAAGTGTTGTAGCTGATGTTGAGTTCACAGGACAGGAACTCAGGGCTAGTCCCAGGAAAATCAGTAGAGGCTTAGTTTCTGACTCCAGTGGGGTCAACATTTTGCTTTGTCTGCTCTGGCTATAGAAAATCTGCTGTATTCTAGTCCTGTCATTTATAGTCCCAAGCTTTTTTAGCCTTTGATGAAATAAGTCTATCTTCTTCATGAGCACTGATGACCCCAGCTGTGGAAATCTGATAATTTCTTGTCCTAAAACGTGGGAATTTACATATAATTTATTAATTTGCTTTTATCTATTTATCAGCATTTATGATCTCTGTTTCCATAAGGACAGAACATGACACAATCTATGGTAATGTCAATTAGGCAATTAAGTTTTTTTTTTTGATTGACCAGAGGCAAGTGCTGGTCATTGAGTGTCTGCATGTACAGGAAAGGAGGGAGAAAAACATTTGGGCAATATTTGAGGCTTGCTTGTTTGTGGTCTGTTGTGCTGTATTTGCCATGCTTCTGACTTGACTGTCAGTTGTATATCTTGTCCTCTTAAATTCAGATTATATGTGACAGCACAGAGATGCAAAACACAATGTAATTTTCTTATGACTACTACTTGATTACCTCTAACTAGCTAAGCTAACAGAAATGTGATTTTCTGATATTTGTTAATATCAGTCTTATAGTTCTGGGAAAATTGCAGACTCCCTGGAGCGGAGGTACATATGTGTATTTGAAGCTTTTGTATATCCGCCAGCAGGTGATGAAAGCTCCTACAGATAATAATCCCCACATGTACTTCTGTAAAATGTCCTAAAACAAAGCTAAATTAAATAGGTGCTAAATGCCCTCAAGAGCAGCAGAGCTCATCATTTCAGAAGTGTTTTTTGTAATATTTTCTACCAAGTTTTCATGCACGCTCACATGCAAAATGAGTCTCTTCTTAATGGGAATTTGTGAAGTACCTTAAACTACTCAAAGTCCTCCTTATATTTTAGTTTTAAAGATGACAGAAAATTAGTTTGAAAAAATTAGGTAAAACCAATAGTTTATTCAGGCTACTTCCTATACAGGTATTGTTAAAATGCATATTTACTGATAGAGATTATACTCTGGCTGGAAACAATGTGCCTCTTCAGAAATGTTATCTTTCATTAATGCAAACTGTGGTCCTTAGCTCTTTGCCTCTGTATGTCTCTCATATACACAAGTTCACAGTATGTAAAGTAATAGAATGCTTTCTTTTATGGTCAAGGAAGAATAGAAAAAAGAAGCTGACGATTCCTTCATATTTTAGATAATTTGTCCCATTTACAAGAGATGGATGGACTCGTGTAAATTCCAAGATGGAAATACTAGTGACCAGTTTATACAGCCTTCTGGCAATCTAGTTTTGAATTTAGTAAAAATACATGAAAATGTATAAGGGTTTGTCTTTCCGGATACTGGGAATTGCTTTCTGTCCCTGAGGAAAATGCATGCTTCCACTGATGGAAGGTAGTAGCACCATTTCCATTTATTTTCAAGTGCCAAGATGTAACCCTCCCCTGATTTGAGAGCACTAGCCAAGGGCTACAGATGGCTTCTTATCAAAGACCACAACACTCCGATGCAGCCCCATGTCGTAACTGCTCACTTGGAGCCCTGCTTCTGTGTGACAGCCATATGGCTCCAGCTATTCCCTGGGTGCTCTTCCCTACTGGTGGGCATGTGTGCGCATCCTCAGCAAAGCCACCCCACTTCCTGGCCTGTTTTGTGCTGTGCACTCTAGTTCTGACTTTTTTCATAACCATATTAATTTCTCTCAGTGAAGCTACCATTGCATTTCATAGATGGAAATTTCAGGAGACTTGATCAAAGATGCCCTCATAATATTTATGTTATGTATTTGTTTGTTTACATTTATATATGTTCATTTACATTGCTTTTCCCTATAGGCATGCTAATTTAAAAAATACTTCAGCTTCTCTCTCTTTTTTTGTTTTCTTCCTGGACATATGGTGAACAGTATTGTACATAGCGTGAGTTACAAAATAGTAAGATACTATATAAAATCAAAGTAAATCTAACCACTATAACATAAATATCCTTTTTGAGGGTGAGTATCTTCCAAGTGAACTGCAAACATTATGTTTTTTCCTGCAGAAACTGCACAGATGATACCCTGATGTAAGCAAACTTTCAAGTTTAGCCTTCTATAACACCAGCTATTGCTTCCAAAATGCACAGCAGTGCTAGTATATTCTTGCCTTGTATTTCAGCTGCTTTTGTCTTAACTTTGCTGTGCAAATTTACCACAATTTCTCTGCAGTCAGAGATGAGCAAATTATCTGCAACAGTGATTTATTAAATTTAGTAATCTGTGATTGTTACAATTGTACCCTTTGAGGACTGAGGTCTTAGAGGCTACAAATCTGATGGCTGCTTTAACATTATTTGTAACTAAGGTGTGTGGCTATGCTTCAGTCTAGAATTACTCATGAACTAAGTACCTAGCAATATAGTACAGCTATAATAGTGCTTTGAGTTTTTATTATTCTTCTTGTATGACTGGCATCTTTTCAGCTTTCTCACTGGCTGCTTTCAATCATAAACAAATCAAACCACAAGTATTTCTTGTACAAGTTTTTATACAAGCATTCATATTAATTTTCCTTGTCATTGTTAATGATATTTGTGAAACTATAGTCAAGATTTCACATGTGGTTAAAAGTATGGTGCCCTTCTTTTGGATTTTAGTTGAATTTCCGGAAAACGCATTTCTGAGTTGATATTAACCATTTTTTAAAAAAATTAATGTTGAATTCAGAAGATTGCTTCTATTCTAAACATAAAAAATAATACTGACAGCTTGAAATACTCCATATTAAGGGTGGCTGAACTTGATTGCTTTGTGTAAAATGTGAGAGATTTGTTTGGGATGAAAGAAAATGATACAAAATGAGTATTTCTGTTAGTAAGAAAAAGCTAAGAATATTTTGCTTTGTTTAACTTGAAGTTTTACTGGATAATTTTCAGTTTCAAAGCCCTTGCAGAGAAGTGGTTTCTTTCTTGTAGCCCATGACTCATGCAATTGTTCCTTTCTTTGTTCTGAAGCATTTCTTCTCAGCTCAGAGTGGCATTTCTGGATAGCTCTGCCTTGCTCAGTTTAGGATTGTGTCACAATTTTCATGAGCTTTTTTGACTGACTGAACTCAGAAGAAACTCTTTTCCTTTATGGCTGCTCTACATTCTACTTCACCAGATGTTTCAGTGGCACAAATTCAGCTGTGATCAAATCTGCAGGCAACAGCAAAATTAGAAGTGTAATGAAGAGAAGAGCTCCCACTCCATGCGCAGACTGACTTAGTGAACATGTGTGAGACAGAGCAATGTTTCAACTTCCCAGCCAGATGTAGACTGAAAAAATTATCCCAGCCCGTACTCAAAACTGATCTAAACCAGGGGGGAAGTAGCTGACACAGATTGTGATCCTGAGTAAAGCATCAAATCATACATTTATTTTCAGGTATGTTCTCATTTGCTATCACCACCTTCATCTCAATGAAACTTCACCTGTTCAGTTAATCCATTCAGTTATACCCGAAATGTTGAATATAGCAGTCTAATTCCTGACTTAGAGGGGAAGAGGTGAAGCTGTGAGCTACAGGATTTTTCTCTGCTCCTGCTTTTCAGTGGGTTTGGTGTTTGTTGGTTGCAGTATTCAAGAGGCAAACCATGATTTCTGGCACTTGCATAACAGCAGCCTCACAACAACAAATTGAATGCCCCTAGCACTCTGTATTATATCTGTTGTAAGAAATTTCAAAATGACCTTCCTAAATGTGCCTTGATGTGCAAACTGTTCAGCAAGTCTGCTCAAAGTGTGTCATACACACATATGTTCAGTCAGTCATAGAAGATCTATAAGCTGTGAAAAATACTAATGTGTTCCACAATACCATGTTTGTGTCAGGAGACTGTGATGTTGTACAAGGTCTTGGTTACTCTAGAGTTCAGGGCCCTCATACTTAAGAAAGATCAATTCAAACTGGAACAGATTCAGAGTTGAGAAGGATGATCAGAAGGATGGAAGATATCTCCATGAAAGAAGACCAAAAATACATAGCACTTTTAACCCAGAAAACCTCTTCTTGAAGAGTTTTACAGCTGCCTTGTAAAAGGGATTGAACAGGAACATGAGATACTATGCTCCAGAGTTTTTCTTTTATTTTTATTTTCATTTTCATTTTCATTTTCATGTGCTAGTAGAGTATATCTACCTATTCAATGAATGCATTTGGTGAGCATCATATCTAGCTGACACCTTGGGAGAATGAAGAAGGATTGAGGCCATTCAGAAAATACATTGTCTTTTCCTAATTAGCAGCATCTTTGAAGTCATGGTTTATAAAACCAAAAGTATCAAAAACTAGCTCAAAAAAAAAGGGGCATTCAGTCACCAGTGAAAATCCCTTGGTCCCCACCATTGATGCTGGCTTTCCAAAAGTAGCATAAAACATCAGTTGTTGTTTTAAGTTTTCCCCCAAAGTCCTATACCTCATGTGGAAGTACTGCAAAGTGTACTAGACTTCTACGTTCTCTGTGCTTGTGGATACAGAAATCCATGTCACTTTCCCCTATTAAATCATGCACCAAAAGAAAGTAAGCATAGTGATGTAGTGGCAAGAAATGTGCTCTGTTTTTTGGGTACCTTTCAATGTAATTGACCATATGGTGAATAATCCTCACAAATAGCTAGGCATTACTAGCCCTGTTACATGGATAGGGAAAGGGAAGCTAGAGTTGATACAAGGGTTTATGCAAGATTATACTACAAATAAATGTGGATAAATTACCACTGCTGAAACTGATATACCTCTGGGTAAAATTCAGCAGCTGCCTGACGACAAGTGAAAACATAAAGCAGTTGAGATGAGAACTTCAGCCCTCAACCCCCCCTGTGATTAATATAAAGTAAGCAGATGGGCTGTGATGGGCAAGTACTGGATTTCTCCAGGGAGTGCATTCAAGAAAAATCAAACTGGATAAACTAGAATAAATTCATGTGCTCATTAGACTTTTTATGGATCAAAATCATCATCCATAATTACTGTTTCTCCTTTTGCAGTCTTCGAATTAAGAATTACCAAAACAGCCACCAGAGTGCACCAGATGCATTTTAGAGCAACTTGCAAGAAAAGAGAGGAATATAAGAAGTGTCCCTCCCTCTTATTTTCTTCTTACTATGGGAAAAAAATCAGACATTTACATATGTATGTGGAGGGCAGTGAGGAAAAAGGTGAAAACTTTCAGAAAGCTGGGAGGGTGTCAATCCTTTTACCTGTAGCGATGTCCTTGCAGTTGCTTCTGTGCCAATTCTGTCTGGCTTGCTAAATTTCCCCACATATCAAACTACCTCCTGATAGTTTTGGATATATTTTTCCATTAAAAAATCCTATGAAAATTTGAATATAGGATACACATTAGCTTGCAGGATCAGACCATAAGAAATATTTGCAATATGCTGGATAGCAAATACGTTACTGGCTTTCTGTTTACACATGTGTAATTTCATTCTCATCTTTGATGTTTAGGGATATGCAAGCTGATTTGAAACACTTCCTACATACACCAGTACTGTACATGTCAGAATACTGACTAATCCATATTGTGTGTCATATAGTGCACACAGAATCATAGAATCATTTAGGTTGTAAAAAGATCCTAGAGAGATCACTGAGTCCAAACGTTAACTCAGCACTGTTAAGTCCACCATTGAACCAAGTCTGTAAGTGCTGCATCTACACATCTTTTAAATACCTTCAGGGATGGTGACTCAACCACTTCCTGGGCAGCCTTTTCCAATACTTGACAACCATTTTGGTAAAGAAATTTTTCCTAATGCCAGTCTTAATCTTCCCTGGCACAACTTGAGGCTATTTCTTCTTGTCCTATTGCATGTTACTTGGGAGAAGATGTGGACACCCACCTTGCTACAACTTCTTTTCAGGTAGTTGTAGAGAGTGATAAGGTCTCCCCTCAAACAGAATGTTGAACCTTTATATTTTGAAGGGCAACATAAAAGCATCAAAGGTGGAGCTTATCCAACAGATGTGGACATCTGCATGTAACTTGCTCAACTGTCATGTAGGTTGAATGTACGTCACATGAGTAGAACACAGTCGACCATTCTAGTCAGTGGAAATAAATGGGCAGTTCTAGATTGTGATCCATTTTTATGCCCTAAAGTGGAAGTCTAACACAGGGCAGAGGACTTTACCCTCTAAATGTGAATTTCTTTTCACAGGCTTTCAGTGTTGGATAAAATCATTTGCATGGGTATAGACATCAAGAATTAAGTAACAGAAATCATATCCTGAGTATGTAACTTGTAATATTCTATATTATTCCTAGCATTAGTTACTAGCAGCTGCAGGACACTGTTGATGTATGTGTTTTTTTATGTAGCGGAGTGCAGCAATAGATGAAGTGTGACACTTAATAAGGGTTAGATTTCATCTTGCAATATACAAACAACTTTCCATTTCATGTCTTTTCTGGTTGCAAGGTGGAATTCTGGAAACACAATTTCGCTAATGGAAGTGCTACCATTTTATTTGAATGTAAATTAGGTGACTGAACTGATGAGACATTTTCTGCTCCATATGAAGCCAGCCTGAACAGATTTTACAGTACGTAATGCTAGGGAAAGGACGAAACTCTCCTATGTTAAAAAAAGATACTTCAGAAGTCCTGAAGTACAGTTGTACTTTTACTGCAGCACTGGCTGCAGTAAACCCCCTGGTTCCAGGGGGATCTTTGGACCTCAGCAGGAATAAGTCCATCTACTGCCATTGACGTCAGGCTGTGAATTTTAATTTGTAAGCTGACCTGTTACTTCTTCCTCAAGCCAGTGCTTCTCTGTGGATTGCATTTTTACCTGCTGATAACTGACACATCATCATGAGCATGGAATGTGGGAAATCACCCATTACCTATATAAAATATCCAGTCATGTATTTATACTAAGTGTGAAAATCAGTGTGACATATTTTTTTTTTTATTTGGGAAAGCTTTTTTTGAAAAAGATTGCTGTGCAGTGAGGAGTTAAAAGCATATGTTGAACACATGCATATTCAAACCCTGTAAAGCTGCAATGAAGGATGGTACTACTAAAAAGTTCTTTTTTTAGCAATTTCTTTGTAAAGACAGCTCTAAGCATGAGAACTGTGCGTGATCTGCTTGGCTCCCGCAACTGATTATATTGACTGTAAAGGAACAGCATGACTTCTTCATTTTAATATTTAAACTCTTTGAAAAAGTTGGATTCCGTGGCCAGATAGCCTGATGACTGTGGGGAATGCTGCACAAGAAGCTGTGCTGGCAGACCTGAACAAGAACACAAACATCCTGACCCTCGTCAGTTGCAAACCATGGGAGTCAAGAGGAATCAAAGAACACCAAGAACTGTAGATATTGAAACAAAGAAGTTACTGAAGACAAAGATGTAATGTTGTAGCCGGGACTTTCCCGGGAGCTAATGAAAGTCTCCAATGTAGACTGAGGGGACAAAAGAATGTGTGTTCAAGGAAAATAGAAAGTAATAAAGTAGCAGAAAGTGGTAACAGAAAAAAGTGCTTATACATCTGTGTACAAATAAATTGTCCAAGCAAAGGCGTGTGAACAATAATGTGATTGGTTGAAAAGGTGCTTGATCAATAATGTCATTGGCTGGGAAAAGCGTATGATGTGAAAAGTACCAAAAAGAAACTAACTGATACTAACCATTATTAACAGCTAGGCAAAGGACTACAAAAACCTGTAAGCTCTCTCAATAAAGGATTTTGGTTGCACCACAACTGGAGTCATGCCTCCATTGCCACATCTGACTTTTAATCTCTCTTCTCAATGGTATCTCCTTTGTCACATAAACCTATATGCTTCGAATGGTGCATTCTTATCTAGTTGATTATGAACAACCCTACTTTCCAAATAAGCATGTCCATACCGTGTTAAGAACATGAGTGTTAACCACAAACTCAGCAATTACTGACTATAAATTGGTTTAGGCAGAAGATACATCAGTGACAGACAGCAGTGATATTCATGTCAGTTCCCAGCAATAATACATCTGTATTATTGTTTAATCAGAATTTTTTGTCTGGCCTCACTCTAAATTTGGAATAATTTCATCAAAGAATACTATGCTGGTGTTATGCTGACAGAGTTTGATCCTATTAAGTTGTCAAACATAGTAAAGAAAAAAGTATGTCTAGTGTTAAGCTCTTAAATCCACATCCACATTTGAAGTGCATTATACTAAGGAAAGATTTAAGACAGGAATCACTATCTCTGGTGGTTTTATCAGCAATTTAACCACTACCCTCATTTATTAATATAATTTACTTCTTTCTATCTTGTTTTCCCAGCCTCCTTGTGATGCACGTACAAAAGCTTTCTCACTCCCCAGTTGCCTGCTACAAACTTTCTGGGTTTTCCTATTCCAAATCTTCCCCTTCATGAACAAGGCAAGTTCTTCCTGTTCTCCATTTGCAATAAAATTTTCTTTGAGCAGTCCCTGGTGACACTGCACTGGCTACCTCTTGTTTCTGCATTCTTCTTTTTACAGCGGCAGTGCAGCATGTTATTGTGTGCCTTAATTATGATGTGTTTTAAGATGCTTATCAAATAAAAAGCAGTTCACATTTTTATTCTTAGAACACCTAATATAATTTAGTTCGGGCATAGGGCTTTGGAAAGCTCTCTTTAAAACATGGAATGCTTTATACATTTTTACTTTACTTTTTGTTATTTTTAGCTATTCTTTAAAGGCAGTTTTATAAGAAAGTGGGGTATTTGGCATGCAGCCAATTAGCTGAAGTTTAAGAAATGGCCAGGTCCTAAAGACCCTGGTATTTACATGTTCAGTTTCCTTCGGTTAGTTTAAAAGGAGAAGGTTGGGTCCTTCAGAAAACAATTTTGCATTCTGCATAGGCTGTTTTGACAATTAACCCCAAGTGGTGAATTGGCACCAGTTAATAGATATAATTACATATGTTAATGGGATGTTTTCTCATCTCATGCTTAACATAGAATCACAGAATCATAGGGTTGGAAGAGACCTTAAAGCTCATCTAGTTTCAACCCCACCTGCACAGGCAGGGACACCTTCAACTAGACCAGGTTGCTCCAAACCCCATCCAACCTGGTCTTGAACACAGCCAGGGATGGGACACCCACAGCTTCTCTGGGCAACCTGTGCCAGTGCCTCACCATCCTCATAGTGAAGAATTTCTTCCTAATAGCTAATCTACATTTATTCTCTTTCTGTTTAAAGCCATTACTCTCTCCAGTTTTATCATAGACTTCCTTTATAGATACTAAAAGGCTGCTATGTACTTCTAAAGTGAGCATTGAAAGCAGATAAGTCTTGTTCATGTATTTATGTGAGAAGTCAGGCCAATTTTTGCCTTTGAACATAGCCTGATTTGTAGAGAGAGTGCTGTACTTTTGCAGTGGGAGTACTTCAGGGAAATCTTTGCATGGCTCTAAATTTTGCAGTGGTTTTGTGTCCTTGGTTGTGTATGTGTGCCTGTGAGTGGGTACATGCAGGTAATTTATCCCTTTGTATTGCTCTTAGTGTATACTGCTAGTTAAGTTGCTGTACCCATGTTATTAAGCAGGACTGTAGCTGTGCCTTCTCTTTTACCCACTTCCTTTGGAGACAGAGAACATCTGGGGAGGTGGAGCAGCACCAGCCTCTTTTCTATGTACTGTAAGTCTTAAAAAAATTAAAAAATCCACATAGTCCAATACAGACCTGTTCTTTTAAATTAATTTATATGCAAAGCTTATCTTATATTTAAAAGTTCACTATTAAATAAATTTTCTTTAAGAAAACCCCACAATTAATGTGAAAGTTTTGATTAAAAACAATAAAAACCAATATTTTAGCCGAAATGCCATGGCCAGCTGCCTACAATAGGTCAACTTACAGAAGCCATGGAAGAAGCAGAGTTTATTAACTACCCCCATTCTTTATATGAACTTCAAACTAAGGCACTAGTTGAACTTCAGTGATGTAAGAAGTGAAAAGGTTCCTCTGTAATGGTTAGTCTGTTGAATGTCAGCCAAGTTTTCCTGTGCTTATGATGTTGGGACTCTTCTCAAAATTCCATGGGGTCATTACCCTTCTTAAAGAAATCGAGGATGTCCTGTTTGGCACTCTTTAGGAAGCCACCCTTTTAAGAAGAAACCCACTGGATGAATTTATCTGATTAAGTCAATGACAGCCAGTTATGTCTGGGTATAACCTGTGAACTCTGCAAAGCTGTAGGCATCAAGGACTCTGAAAAATGTGTGGTCCATCCACACCTGCACACAGCTTTCCAGTACAGGTGTACAGGTTTAAATAAGTGAAGGCTCAGAACCTGCATGGTCCACAGCACCTCACATAGCATGGTACTGAACCTTTCACATGCAAGCAAAGCAGTGGCATGATTTCTTTACAAATTATTTTAAAAGGAAAAATGAAATGCCATGGAAGCTATCTGTGCTCATATTGAAGTAGATCCATTCACTTCTGGCACAAAGAGGTTATAATTCAAACAAATCACACATTTCTGTGAATGCAGACAAAAATTATGAACCTGAATAGTGTATATACATTTACAGGTTATGTTACAGTTGCCATGGAAAAAAACCCCACAGGTTTGAATGTTGTGTTACAGATCCTTGCCTACCAATTCAAAACTAATGCCAAGCCAGTAACTCCCATCTCACCAGAGTTTGTGTGGAGGCAGAAAAGGGCTGACCCTGCCAAGAAAGCCAACCCAAAGCTGCTCAGCTCCAGCTGCCTCTGGTTGGTAAAGCCTGACCTTGGAGCTAATGGTAGCTGGTTTAAGGCCCAGCAGCTCTGAAGCAGCCCAGTCCCCTGGTGTCCTGGCCTGATGCTATCATTTTCTGTAATTTTTATAGCAATAGCTTGTAATTATAAAACCAAACAAATAAATAATGGTGTATGTTCGGTTAAGCCAAGCACTAAATAATGTTGTGGTTCAGTGAAATGGACAATCACTCAACGCATTCCTTATCTTTCTTAGAAGATTCTCTTGGAAAATGTATTTGCAACACCGCGGTCTCACAAGGCACTCTCTAAAGGGAGCAGCAATTCCCGGGTGGCACGCAGCTCCTGCACTCCAGACAGCTTATGTCTGAAACTGCGGCAGCTTTTCTTTAATTCGCCGATTCCCCTGCAAGCCGTTTAAACTAAACTCCAGCCTGGGCGAAGAACTCTGGGTTTTAACACCGCATGGTGTACGGGAGCCCACAGAATGCGAACTGTGCCCCCAGTCCGTTGCGGGTTGGGCTGCTGCGGCGCAGTGCAGGTCAAGGCAAAGCAAAGCAAGGCAGGGCACCAGCTCCCGGAAGCCGCTGGGTCATGCCGGAATCGTCCGCGGGTCGCTTGGGTGTCCTCCCGGGGAGGAGGGGCCGCGCCCGGCCCGGCGGAGGGCGGCAGCGGGCCGCAGGAAGCTCTGTTGGAGGGAGGCTGGGCCGGGCCGGGGCCCGGCTGTCCCGCTCCGCCTCGGCGTCCCCACAGGGGATGCGGCGGCGCTCGCCATGAGCTGGCGGTCCGGCTCCCGCGGCGTGGTCCTCACCGCCTACCACCCCAGCGGCGGCGACGGCGGCGGCGACCGCCCCGGCGGGTGAGTGCGGGCGGCAGGTGCGCTCGGTGCCGCGGGCCGTGCCGCGGCGGAGGAGCGGAGCCAGTTCAGCGGCAGGGAGAAGGTGCTTTCTCCAGCTCCGGGGGCTGGTAGGGTTTCTCCGTTACTGCACGGTGTGCTGCGTCCGCCCAAACCGTTTTCCCTTTGTTTTTTTCACCCCTTTCTCCAGTAACCTCTGGCGTTTTGCTGGGTTGCGAAGGGTCTCTAAACAGACACTGGCGGTTGTCAAGGTGTTTGTAGCTGGAAACAGGCCCATGGCTGCCCGGGTGCGTTGTAGGTGTGAAACCCGAGCTGTTTCTGGTCGGTGGAGCGTGCAGGGTTAGCAGGGTGTAGCGATGGGTACTGCCCCGCGGCTCCGGGAGGAGCTGGACCCCAGCGGCTCTGAGGTCAGGTTGGTTGCAGGAGGCAGTGCAGTTTCCTATAACCTCTTTGAGTTTTACTGCTTTTTACCTAGCGTTATTAATCATTTTTTTTAATGTGATAAGTGGAAGGAAGATGGAGGTAAGGACACTTCTCAAAGTATTTGTCATTTCCCTTAAAAGGTGAAATTAATAATGAGCAAAGAAGCCAACTTTGCTTGTATGAAGGCTGGGGACCTCCTAGTGTCTTGCAGGGTGTGTTTAATCAGGCAGAAGCACCGCGGGTTTTACCCTACAATGACCAGCTGCTGTGCGGGAAGGAGAGTTTTGTCATTATGGCACATTTGATCTTGCCTCATCCTTGCTGAAACTCTCAACAAAGGTACCATTGATAATTATTAATGCTCATAAGCCAGCTGAAACTGGGAAGGTATTGAAACTGGCACACTGTTTCCATGTGTCTGCAGGAAGGGTGTGTGTGATCAAAGAGATTATAGTCTGATTAGAAGATAAAGGGAAGTACAGTGTGTCACACTGGACAAAAGTAACTGATGCACCATGGTATATCACACCAGGAGTCTGGGGCAAAGGTGAGAAATGAACTGAGAAATACAGCCTGCCGCGTGCTTAAACTGCAAAGCTGTGCCTCTTTTTATTGAGCTAGTTCCTTCTCCATAACTGATGTTGTTTATCAACCCTGCTCTTTTAAGTCCTGGTATCATCTTAGCTACATATGTAAGGGATCTAGTTGTTTACTATTGAATGCAAGATATATGCATTTTTGCAAGAAAACAAAATCCATCACCTTTCTATTATTGTTTGTGGAGTATTTACCTTTCATACCTCTCCTCAAACTTTGTATTGAAGGAGATAAAAACTTTGCTTTTTTATCCCTGCTCCTTGGGATGAATTCTGATCTGTGTTATCTGTAGACTGTTCTGATCAGTTCTGCCCTTTGAATGCAGGGCTGCCTGGATACATGGCTCTTAGCTCTGAGAGGCCCTGGATGCATGAGCACTGTGCTGGGGTCCCCTCCGTGTCCTAGAAACTTGCCTCACATACTGTTAGGAGTAGTGATCTCATCAGGTTCCTGCTCCTCTGCAGCTGCTTCTGGGGAAGACTCCTGGGTAAACTTGAGACATTGCCATGCAAGTAATGGTGATCCTTCAAGAATTGTTCTGGTGTGGGATTAAGGAAGTGTAAGGAGAAATAAATGTGCAAAGCAGCCTCATTTCCTGAATTGTAGCAAATTGTGCAGAACAGGGGATTCCTGCAGTTACTTTCCCTGAGTTCCACCCCTGGCAGTGCTAAGCTTTCCAGACCATGCACATTTGCCATTTAGCTCATGAAACTAAGACCTGAAAGGACACCTCTCTGCCTTTCTGCTGTGCCACTCTAAATTTGGACCTAAGCCCCATCTCTCCCATTTACATTAATGAGGATCCTCAACTCCATAGTCCTGATTCATCTGCTTCTTCCTGTCCTGAATCCCTAGTGTTCTCCCACTTCAGAAGTGAGAGAAGTTAGGAGTGTCATTTTCATGGGAGCAAGGAGGGAAGGAAATGACCACTTGTTATTGTTTTGCGTGTTTTAAACAAGCAAACAAAATTTTCCTGAAACTGTAACATTTCTGTGGGATTATTTTTTCCATTTTTCTAACTTCTTTCCTTCTTCATCAACATTCCCAACATGTGCAGAGCTGTGTGATAATCGTATCGATAGGGAGAAATAAGTTCATCTGTTATGCTCTGCACATTGTGTATCAGTTCTGTGCTCCAGATGCTGCATTTTATTACTGATGTGAAACTGAGCTTTTTTTTTTTTCCTTTTAGAAAATAACAAACTAAGAGCGGGCCCCAGTATCTAGGTTAGCATCCCTCTGCTAAACTGAAAACTGTGTCGTTTTAATGGGGACCAGTATATTAGGAAGCCAGTGTAATCCATTGTTAACTGTAATAAAGCAGCCCTTTTGTGAAAGATTAGTAAAGAAGCTGTCAATTTTTTTTTTTTTTTTCATAGGCATTCAAATTAGTGCATGTTGGAGATGCTTTGTCTTTGGAGGGTTAGGGAAGCAGGGCACTGTACATCCTGGAAAAAGCAATACATTGGCTGTTCTCCAAACCAAGTGGCATCTTATGGAAGGGCTATACTTCCTAACCATTCATTTTTTCCTTCAGGCATATGAGAAGTCATACTTCATAAGACTTAGAGTTCTTCTGATTGTTGAGTGACTTTTCTGTTCTTTTTTGGTCCCTTAAAGGCACAATGAGCCTGTGAAATACTTCCTTTAGGAAAGGCTTACCTTACCATTGGTTCACTAGGGTACAATCTAGAATGGCCTTGGTGTGATTACTTCCAAGTTTGACAATATAAGAATATTTCCTTGACAGTGGCAATGCACAGAATAACATCAG
The DNA here is from genome assembly GCA_002631895.1 of Agapornis roseicollis. Lineage (NCBI taxonomy): Eukaryota > Metazoa > Chordata > Aves > Psittaciformes > Psittacidae > Agapornis > Agapornis roseicollis. Next base: position 66,660 of record NDXB01006993.1, read on the forward strand.
AGCTGTTATCTTGGCCATATTTTACATATTTTACACAGAATAGCATCAGGGCTGTTATCTTGGCCATATTTTACATTTTACATATTTATCTTGACCATATGTTACTTTAAAGTAATGCTTAAAAGAATATCTTTGTATAGTGTAGATAATGACTATGGGTGACTTCTGTGGTATACCTGAAGTATTTATCTAAGAACTTCCTTAGAGAAATCAAAGGCAAATTACCCAGTGTCATACTCAGTTTTAACAGCTTTCTTTTCCATGTTGCTTCAATTTTCTCACATCCCAGTTTTAACCCATTAGATCCACTAATGCATTGTTAGCTGTCCTGATACTTGCATTTTGGTGTCATCTTCTTTTCTTTACTATGCCCATGTACAAGCTTTTAAGTATTTTTTGTTGTTGTTTTTCCCCTTTGCTGTTACATGCACTGTGATAAGTAACAGGGAATCAGACTGGTTGACTTCCAAGACCTGGTTTGAATGACTGCTTGTAAGCAGGTCACCCTCTTGCACTTTAAATCCGTGTCCTTAAAGTGTAGACTTCCAGTGCCATTTAGGATCCTTGCTGGGGAATTTTACCCCATCCGCTGTGGCAGAAAGGACTGCCAGGTCCTGTGTCATGTTTGCCAGTTACACAGAAGTGTCTCAGATAACAACAATCTTCTCATGTGGCTGTGTGGGCTGGCCCTCAAGCAATCAGATGCCATCCAGAGAGTCCTCTACAGGACTACTTCTGTTCTGTAGAGTGAGTGAATGTGTATGTCTATGTATATATCTATCTGTATGTATATAAATGTACATATATATATGTAAAAAAACTTTTAAAATGTGATTCTAAGGCTAAGGCCAAGTCTGTACTATTCAGCGGATATGGAATAGGATATAGCAAAACTACAAGTGAATACATGCAGAATGTATGCAGATCTAACTGCATGTATATATACCCATGCATGAGGCAAATAAACTTCAGAGCATTTTTAGGAACCAAGTCTCAAATGCAAACTGAGTAATAGACAAATAATTTTAAATGTGGTGGCCACTGGAGATTTGACTTTGCTTTTCTCTCCATCCCTTTGTCCTACCTGGGATGCTGCCACTGCACCAGGTTGCGTGTCACAGCCTCCCTGTTTCCAGTGAGTCACTGTGCTTGCTCACCAGCAGCCAGCACTTTTGCTGCCACATTATGTGCACTTCTTTAACTTAGATCAGAAGACCAGTTTGAGTTTTGAAGCTTTGCAAGCCAGTGCTTATTTAACATTATATGGTTCTGAGTGGCTTATGAATCTTCCTATTGCTAATGACTTTTTAAGAAGGACTCCAGCATTTCATAGAGTCTAGGACACAGCTCTTCCTCCTCAGAGGTCATGCAGTTATATGTATCCTCCCTAATTGCCCTATTTAAAGCTTGTGTTTGGTTTGCTGGTACTCACTTGCAAAACGAGAATGATGAGTTGAGTTGCCCTGAGATGGAACTAAACCCCAGACCAGTTCTGGAAAGTGCTGTAACCCTCACCTACTGTAAGGGAGAAGATTGCCACCACCTCAGGTCTCCCATTTTGAGTGACACCTGCTAGCCAAGGCATGCAGTCCCCAAGGTTCACCATCGTGCTTTGTTACTGAATCCATGTGGCTTTGGGAGGTGCCAGCTAACGCTTGGATATGTGTGGCTGTGAGACTGGGGGTCTCAGTTAGGTTTTGTTGTAGAGTAATGCCCTTTTTTGTGGGCTATTGTTTGAATCTGCATAAAGAAAAAAATATTTTAATATGTCTTTGTAAAAATGGACTTTACTAACTTTGTAGTGATAGCATCTGTGTTTACTGTAGGATGGGTGACAAGTGAGAGGGGCATAAAATACTTGGTGTTTTCTACAGGCAGCTGCAGCCTAAATCACTCACTCTCTGTTTGATCTCCCTGAGAAATTAAACACATGATAGATGTCTTACAAGCTTGGAAAAATGACAAAGACTTCTGCTATGAATTGCCCACAGTATGAGTTTTTCAGATGTTGACCATAACAGAGAAATCACATACATGAGGAGTTTATTCTTTCCTAACCAGGATAATCTGCCTTCTTCACTATTTAAGTGTTTGCTTAGTTTAATCTGAAGATTTAATAGTTTGCATCTTAAGCCAGGAAAAAATCTAGTAGTAAAGCATGAATTTATGCCTTTTTTAAAGGGCAGTTGCCATGTCCATTCTCTCAGAGAGAAAAGCTCCTATTCCTTTCCCCCTCTTACCCCACCAGTGACTCAGTCTTGGAATTGAAATCCAGTATGAAGGATTAAAGTACTGTGAGGGATACATGTAAGGTTCAGTGTACAAGCAACAAGGTCACAAGCTGATTACTCACTGCTGACTCAAGTTGGTGCAGCCTTTTGCAATTTCATTTACGATCTGCTAGTACAGCGCAGGTTTCAGGTTCTCCATATAATTACAGCATTTGTTGTTCCTAATCCCTGTAACCTGTCTTTTGTGATGACAGTGTGGATGGCTCAGTACTTTGCAAAGCAAAGGTCTATCACACTAGGGCTGACTTTATGAAAGCTTAACAATCTTTTTATCTGCTAAGTTGACAGACCCTATATGAGCACAAGCTTTACCTAAATGCATTAGAAAAATCTTTCCTGCCTTGCATTTTTCTGCTAATCTGAGTGTTTATTTTCAGATACCTACCAACATTTTCTGAGCTGACAGGCAACAGTGCTGCTTTATTTAGAATTGCTTTTGCATCTTTTGTACTTAATGCATGTACAAATATGTGGTATACTGCATATTAATGTGTTAATGCACATGTGCATTAACACATTAACACACAATAAGTTAGTAACTTAATGTGTTGCTTAGTGATTGGTGTATTAACCCCAGTAAATTAATCTACTGACAGCAAGACATGGTATCCCAACATTTCCTGCTTCCTTGATTGCAGGTTCCTTCTTCATGGGGTTCCCTCTTGGTTCCCCAGTTTGCACATTATTTATTCTTTGAATTTATTTTGCTCCTGTCTTTGGTTCTAGCCATGTCTTACCAATCGATTGAAAAGCCCTCCTAGTGCCTGTTACCTATTGTCGCAGAATCATAGAATAGTTAGGGTTGGAAAGGACCTTAAGATCATCTAGTTCCTACCCCCCTGCCATAAGCAGGGACACCTCACACTAAACCGTGCCACCCAAGGCTTCATCCAACCAAGCCTTGAACATCACCAGGGATGGAGCACTCACAACTTCCTTGGGCAACCCATTCCAGTGCCTCAGGAAAGAAATTCTTCCTAACAGGAAAGAATTTCTTCCTTATATCCAATCTAAACCTCCCCTGTTTAAGTTTGAACCCGTTACCCCTTGTCCTGTCACTACAGTCCCTGATGAAGAGCGCCTCCCCAGCATCCCTATAGGCCCCCTTCAGATACTCAAAGGCTGCTATGAGGTCTCCATGCAGCCTTCTCTTCCCCAGGCTGAACAGTTCTAACTTTCTCAGCCTATCTTCATACAGGAGGTGCTCCAGCCCCCTGATCATCCTCGTGGCCCTCCTCTGGACTTGTTCCAACAGTTCCATGTCCTCTTTATGTTGAGGGCACAAGAACTGCACACAGTACTCAAAGTGAGGTCTCACAAGAGCAGAGTAGAGGGGCAGGATCACTTCCTTCGACCTGCTGGTCACGCTTCTTTTGATGCAGCCCAGGATACGGTTGGCTTTCTGGGCTGTAAGCGCACACTGCAGCTGGCTCATGTTCATGTTCTCATCGACCACCATCCCCAGGTTCTTCTCCACAGGGCTGCTCTGAATCTCCTCTTTTCCCAACCTGTAGCTGTGCCTGGGATTGCTCTGACCCAGGTGTAGGACCTTGCACTTGGCATGGTTAAACTTCATGAGGTTGGCACCAGCCCACCTCACAAGCTTGTCAAGGTCCCTCTGGATGGCATTCCTTTCCTCCAGCATATCCACCGAACCACACAGCTTGGTGTCATGGGCAAACTTGCTGAGGGCACACTCAATCCCACTGTCCATGTCAGTGACAAAGATGTTAAACAAGACCGGTCCCAACACCGATCCTTGAGGGACACCACTTGTCACTGGCTTCCAGCCGGACACTGAGCCATTGACCACAACTCTTTGCGTGCGGCCACACATCCAGTTCTTTATCCACTGAGTGGTCCACCTATCAAGTTGATGTCTCTCAAATTTCAAGACAAGGATGTCATTCAATTTTATCTTGGTAGACAGAACAAATGATTCTCTTTGAGTCCTTCTGTTTCTTCAGTCTGAAAATCCTTTTTGTGATACTTCAGCATTTTCAGCATTCTGATTTACACTTGCCCTGCTACTTTGCTTCTCTTTCAACCCCCAGCCTGGATAAGATGCAGTATTTCAGTGCCAGTCTCATGAGTGTCACATACACAGGTAAAATCACTTTGTTACTGCTAATTACCATTTCAGCCAATTGTTCATACTGCAGTCATGCCATCTTGTTGTTGTTATTATAAGTATCCTAGTGGAGCTCATGAGTTGCTTGTACTTTCTGAGCCCTAGATCTGCTCAAGCTATTCTTTTTGAGTGCCGTCCTCATTGTGAGGATGTGGTCACTGTTTCTTGCACTTAGACATCCATTTAGCATCTGTCAGTATGATAAAACAACATCATTTCAACAAGTTCAGTTCACTGGGTGACCTAGCTTATTCTACATTGTGGATGTAAACTTGATTGAATGCCTTTCACTGTCACTGAAAACAGTCTATTCTGTTCTACTTTGTGGCAGGCCCTTAAATAGATTTAAAACAAGAATAACTGTGCTCAATCAGTGGAGCTACATAGCAAAGAAGAGGAAAACCAGAGCCCTCTGTATGTAGGCTTTCTTTTTCATTTTAATGGCAGACAGGGAATGAGATGTCATGCTTGTCTAGCTATAAGGAATGTGAGGATAAAGGCCTTTTGAACATTTTAATTACAGGCTTTCCTTTTTTTGCTTGAGTGTGTACAAATCTAGATGATGCAGAGCAACATACAATGTGTTACTAGATGTGCTGTTATAAGCAACTAGACTGTTATGCAAAACTGGAATGTAACTGAACTTCCAGTGAGCAAAGCGCTAGAGGAGCTGTCTAAATCTGAACTCCAGCGTACACTTCAAGAGTGGCATCAATTGAATATTTTTTAATAGGTTCTCTAAGTTCTTTTTCTTTGAAGAGCAGAATATTTGAACTTGTTTTCAAATAAGACTAATGGAATTTTCAGTCTGCTGGTACTGGCACTCAATTAAAAAGTGTTGTAACCTATTGTTATTGCCAGTATTTTACTCTTGTTTTGTAACTTACTAGTGAGACTGGAGTTGAAAGCTGTAGGGTTTTAAAAGCATACTTGTACATGTTTTGGTAACATTTGCAACACTAGCAACTTTCTCTATTGTTAGTTCCTTGTTACTAGAGTTACTGAGTTCACAACTTCAATCAGACTACTACAGCTGAGCAGAGACCATAATTACAGTAAGTGATATAGCAAGGTTCCTGCTGTGTGCAGTGTTGCAGATGCTTGTTATGTGTGTGTCACTGATTGCAACTCCAGCCTCCTCAGTAAATCAGTTTGGCCAGGGGAAGAAAAATTCCCCATTTGTAAGTTTTGAGTACTTCCAATGTGTCAATGATCTGTTTGTGAAGAGCACTGGTTTTGCAATGAACCTGCCTCTGCCTTGGTAGTGTGATCTCTAAATGAGCATGTTCAGGCAGAGAATTTAAATATTTATAACCAAATAAATAGGGAGAAATAAGAATGGGTTTTTGTTTTTAGTGTTTGGATGTATAAGAAACAACTTAATTTAGCTCATAAGTACAATTCTAGCTATAATTTTCTGAGTTATATTCTTGGGGCATCCTAAGCAGTGTATGGGATGAGCACTCAAGCAATTTACCCCTCTGCACTCCTGAAGAAGCTAAAGCTACGCACTTATTATTTGGTCATTGTCTTGTACCAGCTCTCTTGTATTACAGCAGAATAAAAAGTATGCACAAGACCAGTTGCTTACCAGTTACTTACCTGTGAGGATAAGCTGCTCGATATTCTCCCTTGTTCTGTGACTGTTCCCTGCCCTTCCTGCTACAGCATTCCAATCCTGTCAGCCTAGAAATACTTTCATAAGAAAGCCAGAGATTTTATCTGTCATCCTTCTACAATATCTTTCTTTCCTAGGGAGGCTTCTTAGGCCAAAAGGTGACTATAAAAATGTGTTAGAATGTTGGCTTTGCAGGCCCCCCAGTATCATTGGAGGACTTAAAATTGTTTGGGGTGAATTATTTGAAGAAGAGAAATTGTGCATGTTCTTAGCATGCTTAGAAATATGGTTGAGGGTACACCACACATGAGAAAGGAACAAAGTAAGAATATTGTTACCTTCAGCAAATAAATAAATACCTTATCATACATACTTGGTACAAAACTGTACCAACAACTGTTGGCATGTTTTGCTTGATTTAGCATCGGTAGAAATCTTCAATTTACCATTCCTCCAACTACCTCTGCTTCCTGTCCAGGAGTCCATAGATTACCGAGACAGCTTTTACTGTAGTTTAAGGAAGTCAGATGTTTTTATTTCCCTTCCCTACTTGAAAACCAGGAAAATACTTAAGAGGATGTGTGAGAATTGTTCGGTCAATGTAAAGTACATCTTTCAATTGTTATTATTTTTAGTCATTTGACTGGTTTTAGCTGATTTTTGTGTAACTACCAGAGTAATAGTTGGTGGGTTTCCAGGCCACTAATGAAATACTGTTTCTAGCAGAATTCTCTGCCTTTAATAAAATAGAACAGTAAGGTCCACGAGTAGACTATATCCAGAAGTAACAGGGAGCTTTGCCCCTTGTTTAAGAGAGTTCAATGTTAGATTTTAGCTGTACAAATAAAACAGAAAGCTCTTGTAGGCTTGCAGTGCTCCAAGGAGTCCTATAATTGTGATTGTAGCTGTAGCTACAAGTCTGTAATCCCAGATACACAGTAAGATGCTTGGAGTGGTAACTAGAAGCCTCAGCTACCGAATATCAAGGAAGACCTGGTAGGTGCTGTCATACACAGAGCTGTGACTCACTTGCCAGCCACAGCAGGGGACCACAGGAGAGCCAGTGGAAGATGCTTTCTCTCTCAGCAGTTGCTAAGAGTATGATAGAACTAACAACTCCATAGTGTAGCTTCTGGAGCCTCACAAAGGCCTGATTGCCTTTGCCACAACTAGATAAGGGAACATTAGTAATGGTGTTATCATCATGAGAATAATTGAGCCCATTGTTATAACCCATTAAGGGGGTAGGCTTTCATATTCTACTAAACTCATTCTGGTGGCTTGGCTGTCATCTTCTCCTGAGAAGCCTGCATTTCAGGTGGATTTGAGGAATATATTCTTGTTCTGTTGGAAGTATTGTCAGGAAAGAAATGCCATGGTATTTCATTAAAGTTTCTCTTTCATCTCAGAGTGCATCTGAAGGCTTGTCCTGAACCAGCAGTGGCTGTACATCAGGTACAGGTCATGGCTGTTCTAGGCTGAGATAAGTGGAGGCTAAAAAAGATTGGGAAACACTGAAAGTAGAGCTTGCTTCCATCTCTCACCTGCACCTTCCTAATATTTTTCTTGCCCTGACATTGGTTTGTATGAGCTGATTGAAGTAGGTTGATCTGGATTTCAAAAAAAAAAAAATAATTATTTAACTGAAAAAAATATGTTTTGCAAGTGTTGTTTTCAGACAGATTGGTTCCTTAGCCTAGCTCAGCATGTGACTGTATCAGTGATGGTGCTGGCACAAGAGAAGTGATGGAAACCCACAGAAAGAAGGATTTGTCAGAACCCTCTGGTAGCAGCCTGCATCTGTGCTAGCATAATGGGACTGCTATTTGACAAGATAACTCATTTTTATGAGTCCTTGGACTGGCTGTGGCCATATCCTGTGAGAGGCTTGTCTGATATAATTGGACTCCATTGGTTCAGATTAGATATTTAATGACTTAACTTTGCACTGACAAGTTGTCGGTCGGTTCAGGTACAGTTTGTCCTTTAGTAGCCACTCTGAAGCTTGCGTAAGCTTCATCTCTGGCTCATTTCATTCAGTGATTTAGTCATGTGCATGACCTCTAACCTGTGAAAGACAGGCTGCAATGTGAGAACAGATTGTTGGAATCAGGGTGCATTGTGCAGCAAAGAACACCTGCACTGCTTTTACAGAGCTGTGGAGAACCTGCGTTCCCCTCATGGTCTGCATGTGACATCCTGCAGCCTGCCTCACCAGAAGAAACAAAAGCTGAGCTTGAATTCCCACGCACTGTAATGAGGTAAATTAAAGTGCAGTTTCTAAATTATGATTCCTTGTCAGTTGATAAGCTCTTGAAAGCTTACTGATTTGTGCTTAGCTTAAACACACCTTTCTTTGCTCTGAACTTTGCACCAGGGAGATTGCTTTCATTTTGTAGTGCCCAAGGTAATAAGTGCATCAAAACAGTATCGGGAATAAGTATAATCAGAGTAGCTCATATGATTTCATATAAGAAACACAACCTAACTTTTAATCACAGTAATGTTTCCTGTTTTAAGGATAAAAAAAGACTAAACCATTAAATATCTAAGACATTATACTAACATAAGTAATTGAAAATACTGTGTACTAATTAAAAGGTCCATGCATCTGACCACTGACCCAAATTCTGCCTGCCTTCTCCTTCAGAGAAGAGTATTTATAGTGTGGTACCTATTCTCCTTTGAGTTCTCCTAAGAAGAACACTATTTGTTTGAATTTCTTATTGTGGATGGTACATACAAGGGCAAACTAAAATGTGGTCTTTTTTTCTCGTAGTAAGTAGGAGCTGCTTGTGAAAGTTTATGGGAAACTTAGTGAGCTTCATGCTGTGAAAGGTGGTATTTGGCACTTTGAATTTTAAATCAGGAAATAGCTTACAAAGATGCATGGTATTAAAACCTCTGTGATGTGTCACAGTGTTTTGGTTTTTGGGCCTTGCCTGAGCATTTGAAGTGATTGTTTAAGCAAGTTTTGTCACTCTGTATTAGGGCGTGTAAGGGAGACATTTGCTTACATGTTTTTGCTCACTGTCCATTTGCTGAATGGCTTAATATAGATTTCACTAAACACAGACCTCAGTATAGGTTGTTGTAATTTCTCTTAATTTTAAATATATGTATATATCTAATCTCTGACATTCAGATTAGGTGTAAATTCAGGGTTTGTTGTGTGCTTTTGAAGGTGTTGTTAAGTGAGATCCAGTTAGTAAAGTTAGCAGCTAGCAGTTAAACTGGGTTGAAAAATGCATCTGCAGCCATGCAGGGCCATGCACAGGGCCATGCTAGTGAGAAGCAAGGCAGGGGATGGGATGGGATGGAGTGGGATGTCAAAGCACTCAGTGTAAGAAACCTTATATGACAGTCTTTTCAAGCTTGTCAAGTTGTGTATTGTTAATCTAAGCTTGTGTGTAAAATTTTGAAGGAGACTGAAGTCAAGGTCTTGGCTATCTCTCAGCAAGGTGTTCTCTCCCATGTGCATGCTGGGATTTCTCCTGGGAAACAGATTACTGAGCTGTGCTGAGTGGTAGCTGTCCTGGGGCATATGTACACTGCAGTGTGCCCAGATCATAGCCCAGCACCAGCGTGACCCTGTCAGCTGTGTAGCTGTATTCATGGGGGTTTGAGCCTAGGCTGAGAAACCTTTCCTTTAACCTGGTTTGGTCTTCTGTTTCTTCTTTTCCTCTGTATGTGGTATGGTGTTGATATCTACATAGACTTGTGCAATGCATGTGACACGGTCCTGCACAGCATCCTTGTCTCTAAGCTGGAGCGGCATGGATTTGATGGATGATCCAGTTAGTGGATAGGGAATTGACTGAATGGTCACACTCAAAGAGTTGTGGTCAGTGTCTTCATGTCCAAGTGGAGACCAGTGATGAGTGGCATCCCTCAGGGGTCAATACTGGGGCTGGCGCTGTTCCACATCGTTGTTGATGACATGAACAGTGAACCCCTATTTCTTTCTTGCCTTCCAAGTCTTCCCAGATAGGTGTTTTTGTATAAAAATGTAATTCAACTTTGATCCAAAGGAGCTTCAATTGGGTGAAGGATATTTCTCCAAGAAGGTTGTCTTGCATAAGTCACCAGTAGGAGATACTGTTCTTACTAAAAAGAAGAACCAAGGTCATATCTGCATATGCTGACTTGGTTGTTTTGTTTTTTTTTTTTTTTTTTTTTTTTTTTTTTTTTTTTTTTTTTTGTTTTTGTTTTTTGTTTTTTTTTTGTGGGTTTTTTTTATTATTATTATTTTTATATATGTTTTTCTTTTC
>NDXB01006993.1:77149-97235 GCA_002631895.1 Agapornis roseicollis
TTTTTTTTTTTTTTTTTTCTCCCCTTCATTTTATTTTCAGCATTCCTCATAGGTAAGGCTGTAGATAATTTTAGTGCCTGTGCATATGAACATTTTTTACATGGGTGTATTAATAAATGCCTTTATTTGTTTTTACAATGTATACTGAGTTGTGTAATTTTGTGTACAACTATAAATGTAATTCAGTTTGCTGGCTAGGAACACTCGAAGTTTTCAGCTAGCAGTGTTGCTCTAGGCAACAATTTTTGATACAAAACCCCTTTTATTGCCCTACTCTAAATTTCTTTGTGCAATTCTTTTTTCCTTTAATTAAGACTAGAAGTTCTGCTCTGTATGAATTTCTTTCCTTCCATTCTGTAATACATATATTATGTAAGTATATGTGGTTGTATAGTAATACATGATCTGGATTTGATCTTTGCTTTCTATGGAATGATGTTTTCATCCCATCTGAGCGCACATGTAATTTTCTAGGTATGCATATTAACCTCTTCCTTAGGATTGGTCTTATCTTCCTTTCATTTTGTTTTGTTCAACTTGCAAATAAGCATTGGGAAGCAAAAGCTTTCTGTTACAGTATGTAATATCATTTGTTAATAACTATCTCTGAAATGATGGGGGACTCTTACTTTCAGAATAGTGTAGGACTGCTGAAAACCTATTAAAGTTAAGAAGTTTTCTGGTGTCTATCTGATGTCCCACAGTATTATGTGATCTTTGCAAAAAAACTCCCATTCATAAGAATACTTGGGAAGTACGAAATCTAGAAAGGAAAAGTAACTGGACAATTTCTCATTTTACACACCATTGTTCCAATAATTATAAAGGCCATTCTCCTATCACTTTCATGTGAAACTTCGAAGGTGACTTATTCAAGTAAGTTATTCCATTACACAACCGCACTGTTGACATGAGCAAATAATCTCAGTTTCTATTTAACTTGACATTATCTTACTTTTGTAAGACTTTGGAATTGCTGAACGTGTTTTGTACTTATCTTTAATTTTTTATTTTTGTATTTTATTATGTTAGAGGCTTTATTATTTTAGATGCATTCCCCATTTTTCTGTCCAGTTTTAAGTACTTTTACTCAATTGTAGTGTCAATTTAATAGCAAAATTCTTCTGAAAATTGGTAAAGTTTATCCGAGTAAAAATGTTAGTATGAAGTTATATTTTTTTGCCCTAAGGTAGAAAATTAAAGCAGTTCAGGGAGACATATCCCAAAAGCATAAGATGCTTTTGCAAGTAGGAGCAACACTTTTGCAGTTTATAGCCAGAGATGATCCTTTGTCCCATTTCAACTTCTGCTGTCACAAGAAGCCATTGCTAGTACTTGAAACGAGGAAATTGCTTAAAACATCTCCTTAAGTGCCATGTCATCTTCAAGGGAAGGACATTAATTTACTGTTCTGTAAGCTGCCTTGTGGCTGGCCTCACTAACTCTGCAGGTGCAGAGTATGTTTCCCAAGCCTTGATCTTGATCCAGAATACATTGTAATCCCTCACTGAAAGTTTTCCAGCAGGATGGTCTGTCAAACAGTAGCTTGGCAATTTTACCTTGGGAAGTCTGCTGTCACCTTGATGATTTTCAAGTTCAGTGGGTCCATGTGCCATCCAGTCTGCTCCCAACTGGTTGCCATCTGAGAAGGATGGGAGAGTACTACGGCAGCGAGAGGTCATAGGGCAGTCAGCTGTGCCAGGCTGCTAAGAGGACATCCATTTCCATTTAGTTTCTTAAGGAGGAAGCTTGTGACCATACAAGCAGAAGAGGGTGTTGCTTTGTCTTTTTCAATTATCAAGAGTCCCTTGTGCTACAGGTTTTGCTCCTCAGAAGCACCTGCTTTGCATGGTTGTCATCAAGTTGCTGCTGCTGCGCAAGCGGGAGTTTGCCTGCTCGTTACCTGTCTGAATGAGCTCTCCACAATGCTGAGGAAATTGTTAAAATTAGGGCGATATGAGCAAGATCTCTTGAATGTTGCTTCTGCTGGATACACCAAGGTCTGCCTGCCCAGATTCTCTAGCATGATAGTTTGATAGAAAGGCAAGGTGGCTGGCACATCCAGCTGTGGCAGGCTCATGTGTGGTAACTCCTAGGCAGATGTGACTCTGTACACTCTGGTTCCCTTAAAGGATGCCTAGCATCCTTTCCTAGTGACCTGTAGGATTAAATGGGATTAAGGAAAAACCTTAACAGCAAGGGCCATTCCAAGTCCTTTGTACAGTCCTGGAAATCCAAGTCTTCTGCGGTGTCAAGTTGAATGAGTAATACAAGGGAAAAAACAGTGGCATTGGTTTTTTTTTTGTTTGTTTTTTGTTGGAGGTGGCTTAAGTACTTGGAGGGTGACTGTGTTACTTTGGATGTCTGCTGGTGACCCAGTGGAAAAAAGCCTAGCTGTTGGTTGGGGGTGCAATGCTGAGGTGATGCTGATGCCCTTTCCGTTGCTGTAGACCCATCACTGTTTCTGAAAAAGGAATTATTCTCTGCTGTGGCCACAGAGAGTAGTGATGCACACTGAGCCAGTGGGGCGCTTCAGTCATGCATCTCTTTGGCTCTGCTCAGTGTTATCACACAGTCTTCTGAGAGTTCTGGTAGAGGGAGTTTTCCCATGTAGTCTTTCCTAGAAAACAGAGAGAGCTTTCACCTTATCCTGGATCGGACTTTGTGTACAATAGGCCTGACTTCTTATGCTGTCTTTGGATGGGTCTACCTGTAAGATGGGGAGATCCCAGGGTCTGGCACATAGTTGGTTGGGGTGTGGCTTTAGACTGCTCCAAGAAGGTGCTCAAAGGGCAATGCCTGCCTCTTGAGTTACTGTAAAGGGTCGGGTGGCCTTGCGGTGTTGCCCTTGGGGGCATCCCTCTGGGGCACTTGAGGTTGCACTGGTGTGAGTCCTGTGTGAACAGAAAAGGAATTGGAGGTGAATAGCGTTACCGTGGCACTCCTGGGGAAGAGGCAGCTTCAGTGTGTGACCTCTTTGTGTAAAACAATAGTGTATATACTTGGTAATAAAAAGTCTCACACACACATACACACACATACATATATATATATATAGAGAGAGAGAGAGAGAGAATATAATTCTGATTTACTTTCAAGTGAAGTATCAGGAAACAGTGAAAAAGGGAAAATGAGGTCAGTTGCCTAGAGGACACACAGTCAATGAAAATATCTGTAAATTCATCATTGCACCTTCCTGACTTTCAAAGAGGAAGACCTGAGTACCTCCCTGAAAACACCCAACAAGGGTAGGAGAAGCTGTAAAGCATGCGCACTGGGTTTGAGTTTTTGAGAATTGGGAAAACAGTATAGTTTAAGGATGCAGGCATTTGTCTTTCTTTGAAAGGCTCCTTTTCATCTTCATGTTAAAACATATTGTAAATTTTCTATTACAGACTTTCTTCTTCCCTTGCTATTGCTCTGTTGACTTGATTGATGGTTTGGCTTCGTGAGCGAAGATTTGGGAAGGGCTTTAACCACGCTTACTACAAGCATGATGACCAAGGGCATGTGGGATATGCAAATTTGGCTGGAAAACATTGTAGGTTTTAAACCCTTTTGATGTCGACAGTTGTATGATTCCGTTTCTATGTCAATCTGTCAGCACTAGTATAACCTTTGTAAATGTAAGTCTTTGTCCAGGTGTATTATTTTGGAGGGGGAATTATTCTTTATCATCTGAAAGAGAATTGGCTACTGAATTAAATATTTCTTGTATCGAAAGAAACTTTTAAGATTGCAAATGTGTATTTTTAATGCAGAAAATATTAAGAAGGCTTTTACTTTAACACCTCTGGTAGGAAGGGGCTGAAATGTGTCACTTTGCCTGAGCTCAAAGGATGCATGTGTAAACTGACTCAGAGATGTTCAGTCCCTTCACTGCCTCCCCAGCACTGTTGTTGTGTGCTGATTCCCTAATTTTTAGGGTGCATTAAGGGGTGATTCAGACCTAGAAAGCCAGAAGGGTTTTGGCCTGAGTCTCAAGGTGATATGTGGGCTGGGACAGTGCAGTTTGGGAGTGTGAGTGAAGGAGTCAGAAGATGCCCTTCAGCTTCTGCTCTGTTTGCCTCACACTTGGTTCCCTGTTGTCTAGAAATGTCTCTGCTCTGTGCATCCAGGCCAGGCCCATTCAGGCTGTCTTTCCTTCCTCTCTTCCCTTTCCCCCACACTGCAGGCATAGGTCACTGGAATGATGTTTTCAAGTTAATTAAAATGGAGTTTTCATATGTGACTTAATATTGCATGCAGTAAATGTGGTGTTTTGGGTTTTTTTCCCTGTGTACATATGACACTGTATAGAAACATATGGTATTCATTTGTAGAAGATGTGTCTCATAATGAGAAGTACATATGTCTAGCATGGGGAGCTTGGGCCTGTAACTAAAAATCACAGATAGTAATACTCAAGAGTGCATAACATTGCTCTTGTTCTTCTGTACACAATGTGTGTACATATGGCAAATGAAAAAAGAATTTTTATTTATAGAAGCATCTGCATATGGATTATGCCTAGTTTCAGTTTTAATGTGTTATATGTGAAGCATTGTATTTTATTTTCCTTGATTATTATTCAGGTCTGTAATCATAGCTACTTAGTGTTACAAGTAAGTGCTATTTTTACTCTGTTTACACACAGGAATACATCTAAAGTTGAGCAAGGGATTTAACCGCTAGATATATGGGGAAAGTTAAAAGAGTATAATGTCATTTTTACTTGCATTTTTTTCTGGCAGTTAACCCTCCACTGAAGTGTTTCATTTGGGAATGCTGCGTGAGAGTTACAGCTAATATTAGGGATGCAGTAATTTTAAAAAGACAAATTGATGTTGTTTTATATAACTGATTGACATCTTCCAGAACAGACTGATACCTTTTTAGAACAGTAATCATGGAGAACATTATCAGCTGAAAAACCAGAGGTGGCACCTCTATGTACATTTAGAAACTGGTATCTCTCATGTTCTTACAATGCTGGTAAAGGAAGATGTGTTGGTTAGGAAGAAAACCAAATAATTTTACTTAATAATTTCTATTAAGAATTATGATCTAAATAATTTATAAATCTAAAAAATTAATTTAGGTTTTTTGGGGGGGTTTGTTTTTACTTTACTACCGCTATTAATATTCAAATCCCAGGGTTCTTGCAGTCCCTGTGTATATCCTCTTTTTGATGAGTGTAATTTAAACTTAAGTTGGTAAGAGCATGTTTGGTTTTCTGTTTCCATAATTCTGGAAACAATTTTTTTCTCCTTTTACTAGCAGCACATTTTCTTTTCAGCTGCAGAGCAAGCAGTGACTCTCAGCCCTCCTATTCTGACCAGTCTTGAATGCTTCCTCTTGCCACCTTAAAATATGATTCCATGACTGTGTTAAGTTTGATGAGTTCCCTGTCCATTTACCCACATGCCAAGGAGATGGCTTACACCAAAAAAGACTCAGATCTAAGAGTGAAGAACAAAAAAATATAATGCTCTTAGTTGAAATGAGAAACAAGGATTATGTGTAAAATCATGTTCAACTAAACAAGATACATACGGAATGGGGTTTTTTAGGTTTTTTTTTTTTTTTATTTTGAATAGTTGTTCCTATAAAATGACTGATAATTTGCATGTTTTGTTTATTTTGCCTTATTTTCCAGTGTTTGTTTTCTTGTGTTCCCCCTATTGTTTGGTTTGTGTTATGTTTGCATTTGTCTTTCTCCTCTCCCGGAACAAAATCAAACCTCATCTAAATCCTTACTGTTGAAGTTTTGGTTATGTATTCCAAGCCTTGATGCTCAGAACTCAGTGGACAGGTAACAGGTAGCACAATAGCGAGCACTATAGGTGACTCAGTTCCAAACTTGCACATGTATGCA
This sequence comes from Agapornis roseicollis, assembly GCA_002631895.1. Taxonomy (NCBI): domain Eukaryota; kingdom Metazoa; phylum Chordata; class Aves; order Psittaciformes; family Psittacidae; genus Agapornis; species Agapornis roseicollis. The sequence goes on from NDXB01006993.1 coordinate 83,007, forward strand.
GATGTATATTCAGATTGGTAGCTTTACATCTGTATACTCAGTCTGTAAGGAGAGGGACATACCTATGCATACAAGTGTCAGTAGATCTTTGCAGAGAGCTCCCAATGTTCAGGAAATAGAGGTGGTAGTGAAGGGGGAGAGGGAAGGAGAGAATCTGTAGTCCCAAGTTGCTTCCTTCTTGTTTGGTTGTCTACTGACCATGGATTTAACAGTGGCCTTTGAAGATAAAAAGTAAGAATTGTGACTGGCTGCCCTTTTCAATCTCTTTTCTTTTGCTGAGGCAACAGTGGACTTTTCTGCTGCCCTTTGCGCAGTGGATCTGTTGGGAAGGGTAGGAAAGAAACAGCTGGATCTGGGCAGACCTGCACTGTCCTCTGCCTCTGCCATGGCATGCTCTCCATGGCTTCTACTAGAGAAGCTCCTCAAAGCAGGTTCACCTCATGTAGAAACATGTGGCATTGTTGTGTTAGCTCCTCTGAGAGCAGGTGAAATCCCAGCAGCTGCTTTTAAATCTGGTTTCAAACACCTTCTTCCTCATGCTGAGCCTGAACTAAACCCAGATGGTCCATCCCTTGCAGTGTGCTTGAGGCCTTCCCCTCCCCTATCCACTTGCCTTTAAGGATGCTACTTAAAAGTACCTTCTCTGACATTTTGTTTCTGAGCAGACTTGTATCCCTCGATATTCCTGAGTGCTGGCCCACCTTGTGTGTGCTGCTCTCCTCAGCCCTTCCTGCTTCCTCCTCTGTCTCATCCAGCTTCTATGAGAGCACCTTTATCTACTTTGTCTTAGTGGGTTTTTTGTGGGTGGTTTGTTTGGACAATGAAAGGTTTATTTATAAAACATCTTCAGACTCCTGAATGGATTTCCTTGCCTGCTGTTAGGGAATGCTCATATGAATTCATTTATGATTTATTCTGAATGTAAGGAAGATACTGTTGTAAATTGACTGTGAATGTTTGCCAGTTTCATTCAGGCATAAACAGAATAACTAAATTGTGCTATAGGCCATGCATTTGCAAGTAACAGGGTTATAGGTCTGTCTAATAGGTCCTTCAGCATGGTAAGAGCTAATGCTTTTAGAGAACTAATTGCTTTCAAAGGCACACAAGTGACTCCAATATCATTTCATGGCTGTAACTGTACTTTACTACTAGACAGTCCTAGTATTTGCCAGGATAGCTCAAACTGGGCTTTGTTGCTATGCTATTTTTTTTTTTTCCACTGTGATAAGAAAAGTAAATTATTTAAATCTTTCCTCTCTGTGCCTCTCAATAATGGAATTACAAATACTGTATCTATTTCACTTCCTGGTTTATTCTCTTTGATATCTGTGGAGCCTGAAGTAATCTCACACGGACTTTATTCTCTTCTTTGTGAGAAGATTAGTTCCAGTTTTTCTCTTAGAAGATTACAGGAGAAGTGTACTTTTGAAATGTGCATGATGTGTTCGGATATTTCCCAAGAAGCCGCATGAGAGTTGTTACGGATAACATATTTTGCATACTTTTTTTTTTTTTTAATTGATATGAATTGTAAAGAATGAAAAGAACCAAAACAGCAGAGGGAAATGTTTGTGCCCATATGAAGCCAGGTGATCTAGAAGACATTTGGAAGGAATGAGAAAGGTAGATGAACTGACCAAGGGTCAGAGCCAAAAATGTGACAAAAGAGATTTGAGTGAGGCCATTCCTTTCCTCATTTTCCTACCTGTGGGCAGTTAAACTAGAGCTTTAAACACAGTTAGGGTCATATGTAAGGGAAATATACTGAGTGTTAAGTCTGGAGACTGACTTCTATTTTAATTCAGTGGGTCTTGAAGCTCTGTAAACACTTCCAGCGCTTTCAAAAGTCAGAATGAGTTGCAAGCCTACTTCTGATGTGGTGCCACTTGTGGATTGTACCTATACAGGTCACGCAGGTTCCCTTGTCCCCCTTTTTTCCCCTCTAGTGGATTTTGCGCTCCCAGGAATAGCTGTTTCTCTTTCTAAAATGTATGCTTTTCAGCCAGACTGTCTGGGTATGGGAAAAAGAAAACAAATGTGTTTTCAAAGCCTTTGAGAGTTTTCATTCAAGTGATACGAGAATTAAAATATCAGAATGGCAGAACTTGAGACAATTTAGTCTACTTCATTTTGTCAATGCAGAAGTAAAACCAAAGCTGATTTATTCTGATAATGCCTCTCAGTTTATCCAATTGTGGTAATTTCATTGCAAGTCTGATATAATAGAAAAATCTAATGTTCTATTTAAAGCTCCAAATCTGAGTCTGTGACTGTCATCTTTCCCTAAAGTAAGTAAGCAGGGTTCTATACTTTATGTTTGGAGAATAAAACTAAAAGCATGCACTGAGTTGAACAGCTCAGACACTGGAATGCAGCAGTCCCTGCAAAAAACAAGGAAACACAACTGGTGCAAACATTCTGTGGGAAACAGATTTCATGGCTGCAGCTGTCAGTCCAGAGTTGTTTCTGGCTTCATGCAGAGTGGAATAAGATCACATTTATTCTGAACCAACCTGGGATGGTGTATCAAATATCTGGTTTATTGCAGGTGTTCAAAAGTATGTATGTTATAGTTCTAACACCTTTTTTGATAATAAAACATCTCACATTGTCAGTCATACACAGGGGCCAAAGCTCTGCACCATCATTTTAGATAGGGTGTGTATGTGTATCAGTTTAACATAATTATAATTTATCTGTTTGGAAGTAGAAAATAGGTAGAGTTTAAATGGCTGAAGGAAATGTCAAGGAATACTTAAACTTCTTAGAAGTGCTGCATATATTTCGGACAGAGTAAGTTTTGGCATTGTATCTGGAATCTCCCCTTTCTGGTGCAGCGGATTAGAATATTAAGTGTAATAGTCTGTGTCATTGCCAGTTTCCTTCCTGTTTTCTTCAGTAACAGCTTGGGGTAATAGGGGATGTGGCTGGAAGCAGTACAGTGTGTGTATATACTTTTTTAGACTTTCAGTCTGGCAGCCTTAACTTTGGCCTGTTTTGCATTTATTATTTATGGAGGGGTTTAAAATGCCAGTTTATGGGGTTTTCTGGGGTTGTGTTTTGTGGCTTTGTTTTTGTTTGGTTTTGTTTCGTCGTCTTTTGCCTTTTTTGTTTGTTTTTGGTTTTGTTTTTTTCTTTTTCCTTGTTATTAATCTGCAGATCAGTTTTGAGCAGGTATTAACAGCAGCTGATGGTTATTACAAAAAAACCCTGAGATCCGATTCTCTTCACGCAGCCTTTTTTATGCTCATTTAGAAAATGAGCACTGTTCCATATGCTCTTTGCAGTCACTTTGTTCTCTCTCTTTGGAAGGAGACCAGACCTTTGCCTTAGTTCCTACTTCTCTGGCTTTCTTTAGAGCTTAAGGGGGATTTGTGCAAGTTTGATTGCAATTGACATTCAGAATGTCCCATAAGGTCACAGAGCAGCCAAAATTAAACTCTTTTAAATTGGGAGAGGAGGAGTGCTAAGTGTCAGCTCACCAGAAATACTGGAAATTATGTTGATTTGTTGCTGTTATCTTTTCATGTCCTGTATGGCTTTCTTGGAGAGACTGAGTTGCAGGAAAGGTTGCAGTCATGGAAAAAGTAAATGATAGAAAAGGTAGAAAGGAAAGGATGCGGTTGTTGCAGCAGATGACAAGATTTAGGATCTAGAGTGAAAAGCAGAAATGCAAGCCCAGGCTAAGGTTTCTCTAATGCCTTCTAAAAGTTATGAAGCACTTTTAAGGGGTAAGAAATATTTTTGCATTGTTCTGGACAGTGTATGTACAGACTTGGGTCTTAGTCGGTACTGCTCAAGGGTTATGTGCTGCTTGTGAAACCTAGAGATGCTGGCTTTTGTTTGACAGGGGATTTTAGCTGTCAGTGAAATTGAATCATTTTACTATGTTAAGGCATATAAAAAGATGAAGACATTTACTGTTAAAAAATATTTAACTTCATTTAGGTAATGTCAGTACTGTGGTTTTATGCAAAATTCAGTTATTTTAGGACAATCTGCTTTGATGGCACATAGATTACAATTTGATCTTTTTAATAGAAGATTTTGGAAGGTGCATAAGGCTGCACTGCAAAATCCTAGAGATTGTGCAAAGGGGTGGTGTGACAATGATAAGTTTCTTAAATGTTAGGTTGAAACCACTAAAATAAGTGATTTGGTAATAAAATTCTTGATATAACACATCCTTGGAATCAAGGCCTTGTGTTATCTTCACATCTGAGTTTTGGAATGTAGTCTGGAATGCCTAGAAACTGTGAAAGATCAAGATGCCCTCCTGGTAGGTGCCATGGCCATAGGAAGGTCTATTGATCACTTCCCAGGTCAGTGTCCCAGCCAAGAAAAGGAGCTCAAGCCAGGCAGCTGTTGCAACCATTAGATTAGAGCTTGCTTGGTTAATTCAGTTAAGAAGTCTTTGCATCTTGCAGTGCTGCTTGGCTTCTTACAAGGAGGGGAGGGATGGGGGGAACTTTGGGTTTAGGAGCTTTATTTATTCCCACACTTCTGTAGCTAAGCCTTCTAAGAAGAGACAGGAGATCACATTGTTTTCCTCTCCTTATAATTGTTTAGATTTGAAAGGATATGGGAAGTTCTGTGTTCATATTTAAGATCACAGCATCTTATGGATGTAATTACTCAGTAAATCATTTTCAAAATGAGCCACTGTACCCATAGGTATTTTTTTGTTGTTTAAGTCTAGTTAGCCTTTGTACTAACACTAAACTTAAAATCACTTAGTCGAATTATTGCTTAACTTTGTAACTCCTATGTCAACAAGATAATTCTGTTTTGAGTGTGCCACTCTATTTATAGCCACAGTGTTGGAGTCTATCACAAACCCACGACAGCAGAACTTCCTTTTATCTGCCTTGCAGTTTGCTATGGGTCAGATCTTGATCTTTAGCACTCAGTGCTTCAGACCCCCCACAGCTCAGTATTAGGGCCAGTGTTATTTAATATCTTGATGATCTGGATGAGGGGATTGAGTACACCTTCAGTAAATTTGCAGACAACAGTAAGTTGGCTGGGAGTGTTTATGTCCTGAAGGGGTAGGAAGGCTCTGCAGAGGGATCAGTGGGCTGTGGCCAGTTGTATGAGGTTCAGTAAGGCAAAGTCCCAGGCTTGGGGATGAGTGGCTGGAAAGCTGCTCAGCAGAAAAGGACCTGGGAGTGCTGACTGACAGCTGCTGAACATGAGCGAGCTTATGCCCAGGCAGCCAAGAATGCCAATGGCATCCTGGCCTGTGTCAGAAATAGTGTGGCCAGCAGGGCTAGGGAAGTGATTGTTTTCCCTGTACTTGGCACTGGTGAGGCTGCATCTCGAACCTGTGTTCAAAGCGTCTTGGCTTTGAGAGTGATGACTCCCTTTGTACAGGCATTTCAGAAGCTGCTGCTTTAACGTAGCTGTAGTCAAATATGCTTTTGTTATTTACTTCACTCTGGAAGTAAAGTGCTAGTTTACTGGGGTGCTGGACATTGAATGTGAAGAGGCTGCAGTGCTCAAAACACTGCCTGTACAAGAACCCCAATAGCAATGGTTAGCAGCCAGGATTACTTAAAGAAGCTTTTAAGGCCAAGCATGTGAGGATTGATATTTTCAGTGTACAACTTAAAGAGGTGTAATCTTCCAGTTTGACAAGTACTGGTGTCACTTGCTAATGCAGTGCTTTTTTTTTTTTTGCATTGTTCTCAGTGACCTCTCTCAGATGTTTGTGGAACTTTTTGTCCTGCAGAATGTTGAATTTGCCTTCAGTTTGGGAGCTGTTTAAAGACAGTATTTAAAACTCCCATAGGCTTTGTTATGCAGCTGTGGAAAAGGACTATATTTATTTAACCCGAAAGAGTTGAATCCTAACAGGTTAAACCCATTAATCAGATGGCCTCTTCCCTTGTCCCACTTTTTAGACGTGTGACAGTTTTTATTCAGGTCTGAATTTTGAATTCCAAAATTTGGCAAAATTGGGTGGAAAAAGGGCCCTGTACAGAAATTTGTAAGTTGTAGGCAGAATAGTTGCCACTCCTCCCTTTCACTTGGATTTCATACATTGTTGCTTTATATTTTTTTTTTATTTTATTTTTTCCTTCTTTTTTTTTTCAGGAAGAAGGTAACGTATTATAGAGACTGGTATCTTTTTGCTTTATGTTCATACAGTATTGAGTAGCTGGACTTTGTCCTTTCCTGGAGTCAGCAAGCTCTACTGTAATAATCCTTTTAAAGGAGCTCCAGATCTCTTTCAGTAGTGTTAAACTATTGTTTGGTTCAGCAGTGTATTTATATTCCTTCATTTTATAATCAACATAGTTGCATTTAGTATTTCTGCTTTTCGGTATATTTACACATTTAGTGTTTGCCTACCCTTATATATACATAATATAAGGATACCATACAATTACGATGTTTAAATAGCGATGTAGAAAGGTTGTGCTCAGGTTCAAAATTAGAGGCAAGCACTATAGAAATGACAGGGATTACATTTTTCTCATTACTCACTGTTTTAAAACACAGAATGGTCCTTAATTCTTGAGCAAGAAAAGTGAAAGGACAAAATTAGCTTTCTGTGAACTGAATTCATCTGAAATGCCAGTGAAAGTCCACCTTACTGATTAATCTCTAGCTGCTGTAAGTTTACACATGACAAATATTAGCTGTGAACTGCTAAAAAGGCACTGGAGCTGACAGGGAGATACAGAAAGAAAATAAGGAATGAAGACAACTGCAGCAGTATAGATTATAGTAGTTAAAGTGTATATAGTAGTATATATATAGTGTATACTATAGTATAAAGTGACAATGAAATCAAAGTCAGGCTGATAGAACCTGAAAAAACCCCCACGTTTTTATTATGGTGTAAAGCAGTGATTAATGTGAAGAGTCATATTTTCCTGCAGTCTACGAAAGGACACAGTTGGTCCTTTCTCAGGGAAAATAAAAAAGGCTGAAGAAAATATTTGCACACAGTTCTTCACCCTTAAGTACTTGCCACAATGTGATCTTCATCAGTGCTTAGCGAAATAACCCAAATCTGATTTCTTTCCTTGTAAATGTAATGAATGGTGTTCATTACAGGAATTGTTTTCAATGGCTTCCCTCTGGAAGGGCTGGGAGTGCTTTGTCTCTCATCCCTGATGTTTCTAATAAATAAATGTGTCTCCAGTGGGTGGGACAAGAAAACTGACTCTGGTAAGAGACTGCAATAACTATACTGAAGAAAAGGTTTTATACCTGGAGGCTCAGTTTTGTACTGAGATAAACAGGTAAATGCTCTGGCTGGAAAGGGCATGTGTCTGAGTATCAGAGGTCAGAACTGACTGTGTAATTTGGAAATTAAAGTATTGTACTGCTCCCTGTAAAGCTATTTGCAGAATAACCTATTTACTAATGATTGGAAATGGATGGTAATAAGATTTGAATAGAGTTTGAGAGTGTTGTTGGTGAAGACCTTAATGGAAATATGAGGAATTGCTGGAGAGTAAACTTACCATTTAGTAATTGGAAATGAAAAATGAGTAGTGTCTGGAAATTAAGAGATTGTGTTTTAGCAGTAGTTTACATTTTCTGGGGAAAGAAGAAGAGAGATCTCCTTGAAGATACTTCTGAAAAGCAGCTGCATTTTTCACATTTTAAATAGAAAAATGAACATCTAAAAACTTAAAAGTGTTCTTGAGAAGTAATTCTTTTCTGCAACTGCAGTAATGTCTTCTTTCGGTAATGAATTCTACTTATTTCCAACTAATAGATTTTTGGAAAGGAATCTTCTACAAAATGTTAAAGCTTGCAACATGGAGCATTTGAAATACTTTTACAAGATTTTTTTTTTAATGAGCCTTTTATGAACGTGGAATCAATTATTTTTAAAAATGTATCTTGTTTCCACAATCCTTGCAATATTATTACTGAAATTGATTCATTTTCCCCTTGTTCTTTCTTTTTTTCTTGGCCTTAACTTGTTCCCGCCTGTGCATTGTCATCGCGATATGCAGTAGTGCTTACTAAGCATATATTTGAAGAAGGATTGAATGTAGTGGAAGGTCACAGCAGAAATCCCATGTTCTTTATCTCGTCAACAGATACCTGAAAGTAAAAATCCTACTTGGCAATCTCTTTTTCCTTATGCTGTGATTTTTTTAAAAATTATTTTCCTTCTCTCATCTACACCAACTGTCCTCTTTACCTTCAGAGTCTGGGTCTGTGCCTCTGTGCACAGGGGTTCACAGGAGAGATAGCGATAAGGATGCCTGTAGCAACTACTGTGCAGATTAAGCACCAAGTACTGCTGCATTGGTGTCTTCCTCTGGTAGGATATGCAAAGCAAGAAACACTGAACCAGATGAACTGAAAGTAAAATCTGACCTTCTCTTTTAGCTAAAGTTTAGCAATTATTCTCTCCCAGCCCGAGCCTCTCTCTGTCCTAGTGCAGATAAATGAGAATTTTGGATGTGGACAAATGCATATGGCTTTGAGAGGGTTTGCAGTCCAAACAGGAACTGGGGATAGGTGATTGATTGAGTCAGATGAGGGAAGGCAGAGAATCAGTGAATGGAGTGGGAGTGGTATGGCAGAGCCGAGGCGCTGCTGATGCTGGGGGTGCCAGCTGGGAATGGCCTAAAGCAATATGGACTTTTTTGAAGGAGAGATTCAGAGCAGAGCAGTGAGGTTTTTGTGTGAATATTTCTTGGAATGTTCTCCTGGTCGTTTGTGCCTTTCTCTCTGAGGGCTTTCATGCTGAGATGTGGCAGTAGAGTCAGCTCAAAGCTGGGAGTTGCTGTATTGGTTCATTAATGAGAGATGGAAAGGTCAGGCTGGGAAGAGCCTTATATTTGGTCAAGTAGAGCAGGCCTGTAGCAGCATATCCCACCTCAGCTTGCCAGACCCTGCCAAAGTGTACACTTTTAATGTATTTAGTCTATTAGTTTTATCATTTGCATTGTGCACTGTGGCAGTTAAATTTCAGCTGCAGGTTGTTCCAAAGGTGAAAGGCCACCAAAGAGCTGCTGAGCAGCTCTACAGGGTTAAACCAAGGAACGATAAGCTGAAATCGGACCTCAGGCTGAAGTTCAAGTGTACTGAGCCAGCAGGAGGGATCCAGTCTGCTCTGAGCACCTTTAGCTTCAAGAGTAGGGATGCCTGGGCACAGGCTGGGAAGCCCGACCTGCTTCAGTCACACTCAACACCTACATGGGCTACTGGGAACACTTCTCATATGTCTCCAGTAGCGTCTTTCTGCAGTAATTAGTATGATTCACAAAGCAGCACAGGTCACTTGTGGGACACACCTGTCAAGAGGAGTTTAAGAACTGAGATAGCTCCATGGAGAAATTGTGTTTATTGGGTAACATGTACTACTTACAAGATGTTGTTATTGCCATCGATACACAAACTAAACATTCCTTTGCATATTTTTATTTTCTTGGGCTTTCTAGTAAGGACAGGTTAAGGAATGGTGTTAGGGTGCATATCAGCTTGGTAATTCATTGTTATTTATTAACTTGTACCTGAAGCTGAAAGGCAGGGTGGGTGGAAACTCATAGTCCTTCCATAAGGCTCTTTACTTTTAAAGGCAAAGTCCATATAGTTAGTATTTCTTATCAGAGAATCAAGCACATGTGGTGTGAAAGGATTTGTGACTTGGACACAAGGGGCTTATCTTCAGAGAGAAAGGTATGACCTTTTTTCTTAGGGGCTGCTAACAAGCGTCAGTTTTCCCAAGATAAAATATAAGGACGAGGTGCTTTTGTTTTAATTCTATATAAACTTGCAAAGTCAGCCAAATGGACTTACTTTGCTGCCTTTACATTGTGATAAATCCATAATGCTTGATCTTTGTTATGTTTTTCTTTCTGAATAAGTTATGTTTATTACTTTACCCAAATTATGCCTTCTTTTTTTAGAATATGGAGACAAATTCAGACATAAAAGGTATCTGAAGAAGTTTCTGAAATGTTAAGAACTTACTATTTTTTAATACAAATTTTTGATATACTGTCATAATAATAAAATAACCTAGTTTAGAAAGGAGCACTGGAGATCATCTTGCCTGATCTGTCCTCACCCAAAGTAGGGCCAACTCTGAACCTAGATCAGGTTGCTACTCATGTAATCCACTGATACTCTGAATCAGTTTGTGGCTTTTGATTTGGTATATTTTACTGTTAGGATGACTTAAAACTTCAGTGACATCATCACAACCTTTGCTGTTAAAGAGGAATTCTTTGCTAGGTCAGTGGTATTTTTTTTTTCCTTTTTCAGTGATTTAATGAGGTCAGGGTGAGACCTAGAAGTTTCAGCTTGTTGGGTTCTTTTATTCTTGTCGCAGCTATACTTAAAATGAAAGATCATGCTTGAAAGCCTTAGAAACATAATGTTTGGCAGGGTGAACCAAAAACTGCTAACATCAAACTACAAAAATTAAATGCTTTCAGTCAAAGAGAAAGTAAGATAGAAACAAATAGTGGCCGTTATCAAACATTTGAACTCACCAGCTTACTTCACAAACTGTAACTTCAGTAATTCTACTTTGTCCTTTCTCAGCCATAATTAAGGTTATAGACACTAAAACTAAAAAATAAAAGCAGAATAGCGAAGGAAAAAAGTAAGGGTACTGTCAAGCTATAAGTATTTATGCAGGCAAAAGGGCACTTTGAAAAATTCTTTATGATGCTGGGTTATGCTATGAAGATACATACCATAAAGTTTATGGAACTGATTGTTGCGAGTTGAATTAGAAGTTTGGTGTAATTGGGATTACTAGAACTTGGGTTCATGATTTCCTGTTTAATACAGACCCCTGTGCTGTTCCAAATTGGGAGACATGTATAACAGAAATAGTAAATTAAAAATACATTCCAGATTTTAAAAGTAATTTCTAGTATTGTGGTTTGTTTGTTAACAGTATTGTGCTTTGACACAATCACTAACTGCCATCACAGATGTATTAATATATCCTGTATCTTAAAATGCTAATCAGGACTTGCTCTTTGGTTTATGCTTATAGCCGTCGGTCTGGCCAATATACAATGAACCATGACCATTCCAAGACCCCTGATGGAACATCATTTGACCGCTCAGGATCCCAGGACTCCTTGGATGAATTGTCTATGGATGACTACTGGAAAGAACTTGAAAACATCCATGAAACCAGAGGAAATAATCATGAAGAACGAGTAGCGCTTGTAGTGAAAGAGCCAGATGGTAATTAAATCAGTTCTTGTGAACGATTATCAGTTTGCTGATTTTAGGGATTTTTCTTTAAGTCTTATTTCAAGAGATGGCACTCACCAAACACACTTTAATCAAAAAGGAGGTCACTCTGCTACTCTGCTGAAGATCCATTTTGAAAATTGTGTTGTCTCTAAAGCGTATCACCAGAAACAGGCAGTGGCCTGCAAGAGAATGTTATCAGATATAAATAGAAAGCTGTTTTTCCTTTAAATGGTATTTGCAGAACATCAGAAAGGCACCTGTACTTGCAAATCACAACAATTGAAGCTTTATTTGTAGTTTGCTGTTATACTAACTTAACCCTTTCATTCTTTGTGTGCGTTGTTCGTTATTGTAGCTATTGTGGACAGAAACCTCACGCTTTAGAAGACAAGCCAATGATTAACCGGTTTTAAGTTTAGTGAGTAACTTTCTATGCTTGCAACTACTGTAACTGCTCAGTTGTATTATTTTTGTTTCTCAGAAGCATCAATTATGGGCCACTCCTGAGGGAATGATCTTCAAAGAAATTGGGCAATTTCTTTTTCTTGTCCTATCAGAAAAAAGAGGAGTAACATCCTTAATTCCACCTTTCTCTCAAAGATTATTTTTTAGCGATGTAGTATCTGCCTCTCTTCTATTCTTACAAGAGGCCCACAGTCTCTTGTAAACAGTTACAAAATTAAAATGGTGAGTTTTGCTTTTTGGCATGGCCTCTAGGTAAGTGAGAAGAATGTGCTTCATTAGGTTTCAAAGGGATTTGCACTTCTGCCTCCCTAAGCGTTTTGAAACATCACTGCTATTTACAAGTGCTCTGAAGGGGGTAGCAGCCTGGCCTCTGGAGAAAGTAGCAAAGGTCTGAGCCCATGTGCCTGGGAAGCAGGACATCTGACAGAGCGCTGAGGCTTTCTCCCACGAAGCAGTGTTCATTGTTCTGCAGCACATGAGCCCCCAACTCACTGATGCTGCTATGCTTTCAGGCTCTGCACTCCAAACCCCACCATTTCCTTTTTTATTTATATATAGCCTTCTTCCCTCTAGTTACCACTGTAGCTTGAGCTGCAGATTCTGGCATGAAGCCTAAGTGAGTCAGCACAGTTAAGTTGATCAGCTTGAGCAGATGTTGCTCTGCCCGGCATCTTGCCTAATGTGCAGCACCTCTTGGGGGAACAAGTACTCCTTGGGAGCTGTGTGACACTGCATGTGGCTGATGGGCCTGCCTAAGTGGGGTTTGCTTGAGATATGGCCATGCAAGTACAAGGCAGGGGAGAGATGAGAAACACCTTGCTTACACCTGCTTGGGAGAATGAGTGTAGCCCTTCTTTCCAGCCCTAATAACAAAACCTGAGTTTTGTGAGAGGCTCAGGATTTGGCTGCATAGCCATAGTAAAATTAATACTTAAAACGTTGTGTCTGTTTTTTGAATGCTGTTGATACTCAGGGACCCACTTGCATGTGCACTGGTCACTATGGGAAGCTGCAGTCAATAATGAAGTTGATGTGTCAGTTTTGGAGTACTTTTAGATACCTGATAAATGGAAATGTTGCTTGAACGTTGGCAGAAAACATTGTTGGCAGCTTGGCTGCTGCAGACAGACCTTATTGCTTTAAAGTATCATTAGAGATACTGATTTCAGAAGCAGAAGTGTTGCCATCAGTGATGGTATTTAATAGCTTTCTCCTCTTTCATGTGCAGTGATCTGTCAGTAAAGGATACCTTATCAGCTATAAGACTAAAGCAACAATTGTTTTGTGGGCTGTCAGTAGGTTGGAAACCATGTCATAAGAACTGATTAAAAATTAGCATTAAGGTGACTCCTGTAGTCTAGTTTGTCCTTCATTAAAGTGAGCTAGTGAAGGCCTGTAGGATTAATGAGAAAAGTGGGCAGAACTCTTTCAGTAAGGGAGCTAAGAGATTGAGCGTTGTACTAAAAATCTATGAAGCAGCAATGGTCAGAGGCGTTCAGGCTTCCCCATGCACATTTATTTCTAGATACATTTATAAAATGGTATATGATTTAATAAAAGTGCTATAGATTATTATAAAGATTGTCCCATAGCAGTCTGTATTGGATTAAGTATTTTAAAAGCTTTGAAATCATGCTAACCCTTCTGAAGCTCTTTAGAAACAGTAGGTTATTTCCAAGTCACGAGAGTCATGATAGTTCTTAATCCTGTAGTACTTGCCCTGTGAACTGCGTTAACTTTATCATGTCATTAACATCCAGTGCACTAGCAATACTCAAAACCCAATGTTTATGCCTTTTTCTCTTGGCCTTGCTCAGAGGGAGAACTGGAAGAAGAATGGCTGAAGGAAGCAGGTCTTTCAAATCTGTTCGGTGAGAGCTCTGGCGACTCCCTGGAAAGTGTGGTGTTTCTGTCCACACTGACCCGAACCCAGAGGGCAGCAGTAGAAAAGCGAGTAGAAACTGTCACACAAACCATGAGGAAAAAAAACAAACATCACCAGATTCCTGATGTCAGAGATATCTTCAGGCTCCAGAATGACTCAAAGGGAAAAGTAGGTTCCTGATCATCATTTTGTTTGATGCTGGCAGAAAGAAGGGAGGGACATGTATGGGTGCGGGGAGAGGAGGGGGATACACAGGCAAAAAAAAGAGTATTTCCAGAAGATTTCTGTTGAACTTTTTTCCTCATTTCCAAGGGAATTTTTTACTAATTTATGGGAATAGCTTTGGTTCAGACTTGACATTACATTAAGCACTCTTAGTATGTAGAAAGAATTACATATATTGGCCTTGAATTAATTAAAGGTGATGATGAATAAAACAACCACTCCATGGTAAAGTTATTAATATGAATTAATTTTAATGCAGAAGCAAAACTCCTGACAACAATCACCCCAAAAGCTACCAAAAGCCCACTTTTACCTTTGGGTGATAGCGCTGCACAGCCCTCTTTATGGGTCTGCTGGAAAGGGGCCAGTACTGCTTACTGGTGCTCTTGTTTTTTTCCCTTTTTTTTTTTTTTTTTCCAAAGGTATAAAAAAAAAGGGCCATCAGCCTGCCC
>NDXB01006993.1:97343-116790 GCA_002631895.1 Agapornis roseicollis
CTTTTCTTTTTTTTTTCTCCAAAGGTATAAACAAAAAGGGACATCAGCCTGACCTCCTCTATTCTGGATTGGTCTTTTGTGCCTGTCAGCTGGGGACTTAGACACCATGCTAACTCCCAGATCCTGTCTGTGTCATTAAAGTTTATGTTGGAAGTTGCTCTGACAGGTCTTGAGAAGGGTCCTGGTTTCCTTGCATGGGGTATTGAATGGAAGACTTCCTCTCCCATACACAGGAAAGGGGAAGGAAGGGAAATGGAGCCTAAGATTAGAATTCCTCTTCTGTGGAGAATTGTTGTGTCCTGTCTGCTCTTCCCAAAGCAATGAGACCTTCAGCTGTAGGAAGACTCTGACCAGATGGAAGTGCATAGCTAGCTTACCCCACCTCAGCCCCATCCCTAGTTCTTGCTGCTGCTGTTCAGTGCAGTGGCAGCAATAGGAAATTTTGAGGAGACTTAACTTTCTCCTTTCCCTGAAAGCTTCCTCTCCTTAAGCAACTCCTTTTGAATTCAATAGAGGTGAAATGTAGTGGGGGTAGTTTGAAAGCTCAAATGTATGTTCTGGAGGCATAACTTTCCTTTAACTGTTCTGCTTTGTGGTTACAGAAGGGATATTAACTGCATAAAAGATTTCTGGGATCTGATTTGGAATTAACTATACCCCAAAATTACCAGATATAATAGCAAAGCAATTTAAGTAAAATATTACATAGTTTAAAGCAGTATAATTTTCCTTTCAAGTATGTTGTTTCAGTAAAGCACAAGAAATACTCATGTGCCTGCATTTACACAATGTAATGTTTGAAAATCATGTCACAGAGTTCAGTACTTACATGTCTCTTAAACTATGTTTTGATATTGATAACATCAGTGAGAAGTAGTACAGACAAATGTTTGTAACTATTTAAGATGTTTAAAACAGAATATTTATGAAATATAGAAATAATGGGGGGGGGGAAAGGGGGGAGCCTTCTAAACCTCTCTGACAGAAATCCTGTAGTGAAGTAGCTTCTACAACCTCCCTAGGTAACTTTTCTCAGTGCTTTGTTACTGTCCCATCATTAGAAAGCTGTTTATGCAACAAAAGAGGACTGAAGCCATCTGCAGCTGTATGAAGTCATTCCAGTTTAATAATAGCCTCTGAAAATCATGTAACCTCCTTCACCTGGAGGAAAGCAGGAGGAAAGGTAAAACAATAGTGTTGATGTTTTCCATCAATACAGCAATTGTGTTGATGTTTCTCCTAAATTTCCTGCCATATTCCCAGAGAGAACCTAGACTTCTGGTGCCTTGACAGCTTTCTGTTTTTCTGTTCTGTGAAACAGTAATAATTTTTTTGGGTAGTCACTCTATCTTCTTCTACCTCTCAATTTTCTTGATTAAAAAACAAATAGTAAGTATACAGATTTGTGTTGGTAGGAGAAACCTTAGTAAGTATGGAGTTTTGAAGTACTTGAGTAAAATACAATCAAAAATCCAGGATGCTAAACAATCATTATTGACTCGAGTTGCCAAAAAGATCATAAAAATAATATGTGGGTAAAAATGTATATGGGTATATGTGTACCCATTTGTATATGGGTATAGATTTTATGCATGTTATGAAATAGTTTTTTCTACAGTAGGTGTCATCCAGTTCATAGAATGTGCAAAAATCTTGAGACTAGGTAGTAGAATTGTAGAAAGAAGAAGATGGTTCAAAACCTTTTCTGTTCTGCTGTTACTTTGAAGTGCCCTGGTTTTGCTGTTGGGAAGCTAAGCTCTAAGCACAGATATTAACAACAGGCCAGCCTGCAAAAGGGTTGGGGTTGCCCTGTAAGGGAGACAACCATGTAAGGTTTTGCAAGAGGAAGGGATTTGGACAGTCAGTCAAAATGTCTCCTCCAGATTCCTTTTCCATATCTTCCCAGCACAAGCTGTGGCTTCAGCTCAAAAACTACATTTTCTTATTTGCAGCTTTGGATAATTAAATATTATGGCCATTTAATCTTTTAGGAAGAGAGGGATTGGGCTTTTTTAATTACCTAGGTTTCAGATCCCCTTAAAATTTGGCAAAGGGTTTTCTACTGAAACACACAGGTGTGCTTCTGTATGCACTTGAATTGCAGGAGTATGTGTTTGAATCCTGCACAGAGTTCAAAGGAGTTTCTACAACCATGCATTTGGTATTTGTAGGCATGCATATTTATTGTTCTTTTCTTAGGTGTGTGATGGAAATGAACCCTCAACCATGAGAGCAAGTGAAACAAAAAATGAAATGCAAGATGGAACAAAAGGTAATGCAAAACAATTTTTTTTGTGGGTTTTATTTGTTTTTTTTTCTTTTTGCTTGTTTATGTTTATGTGATTTTCCCCTTCCTTTTGGCCTGTCCAATTTTCAAGTAACTTTTCAGCAAAAAAAAAAAAGTGAAATTCATATGAGAAACCTCTTCTGGCCTACATTGTAGTGCAAAAGTTTTAAGTGTGGCTGTAGAAAGTGTCCTTTGATCCTTTTGGGAAATCTTGTTTGTTAGCAGCGATCGTCTTATAATTGAGTCATCTGGGAGAAGTCTCCTTTCACAGCTTATGCTTAGGTCTTTCCTGATCCTTAATTTGTCCCTTCTGGTTTATCTCTGCTGTACAGTACAGGAAATGAACAGCATATGTAAGCTGTTCAAAGACAAATGGACTGTAAACATCCAAAAAAACCCCACAACCCAAGACAGAGAACTGGCTATATGTCTGTAGCTCAAAATGAAAGGAAAACAGGGATGTAAGAAAAAGGTTGTTTGCCTTTTTTAGGAAAATTGAAATGAAATAGCATTCTGCAGGTGTAGGGTGGGGTTGTATTTAAGCAGCGTGTGATTACACAAAAGGGTTGCAGTACCCATGTATAAGACCTTCTCACTGTCAGGTAGATCAGAGCATCACAGAAGTCCTTCTGATTCAAGAGTTTCTGTTTTAAAATTCTGCATTGGTTGTATGTTTGGTTTGTTTGGTTTGTTTTTTGTTTTTTGTTTTTTTTTTTAATTTGATTGGGTTTTTTGTTTGGTTTTTTTGTTGTTGGTTTTTTTTTTAATTCTTTCAGGGGACTGGATAGCACATAGGTGTTACACTGAAGCTTATAGTCACTTAAATAGGCTAGCAGGCAGATCAGGTTCCCCTCTGCAATCTACTCACCTGTAAGTAAGCCATTGAATAAAATTCTGCTCTATTTCTAGAATACTGACCAGTAGTATTCTGGAAAAATTGTTACTTTAGGATTAGACTCTAGAAAACAGCACCAGACAATACCAGATGTGCATGGTAGTTGAAGTGGAGAGATGAATATAAACCAGCTCAGAATATTACCACGTCTGTGTTTCCAGAAGTGCTGTTAATCCTTTCCTCTCAGCAAACCTCACTCCAGTAAGAGGAATAAAAAAACTGGGAGGCCTGCCAGACTGCTGGTTCAGCACAAGGGAAGGAAGAGATGCCTGGTGCTTGTGTCAATAAACTGCACTGCAGGATTCAGAGCTGGAAAATTACCAAACTATTATTACAGAGTTTTTATCACATCTGGTTCTTTTTTCCAGTGGCCCTGATGAACTCTTTAGAAATGGGAAGTTGTGAAAGGCAAATCCCATATGTTAGCTCTGCTCAGCATGGATTGGGATGTGGATGGCAAATTCAGCCTGCTTACATCCTGGTACACTTCTGCTCTTGTCAACATGGTAAAGTGGGCTCTTCTTCCAGGACTGGAACAGAATGAAAAAATCACTTCAATTTGCAGTCAGACCATGGAAATTTTGGTTGTGTTAAAAGCACTGCACCTGTTTCAGTGCTGTGCTGTGCTCTGATCTTTCCTCCAGAATGATGGACATATTAGAGTTATACAAACTTCTAATGCAAAAAGTAAGCAATGCCTGATATTGCAGAGATACTAAATATTTATGAAATCCAAATACATTATTTTGAAATGGAAACCCTCTTTGGCAGAGAAATAGTACTGGTTTTACCTGAAAGATGTCTCAGACATTATAAAAAAAAAAATCCAAAGCTTAAACTGAGATGTCTTAAAACTGTTAGAGTGAATTACTCTTGGCCCTTCTCCAAAGGTGGTGGCTCTGTTCCTAATTTTGCATTTGAATGAATCATTCCCAACTGCTTCCACCAGACTGAGGATGATGTTGGTTTGCCCTTAGAGCGTACATGGGTTGTGTGAACCTGTGCTCACAGCTCCTTTCTTGCCAATCTGAGATAACATTTTTGTTGCTTAAATTATGTAAGCAAATGCAAGGAATAATATGAAACCATTATATTTTTGTTCTTTTTCTGCTTGATCCTGCTCAAGCAGAATAGTTTGATGAGTTCCTAGGATTTTTTTGTTTGTTTGTTTGTTGGTAGATGCATATTTGAGGTTTTGTGGAAGGACCTTCACTTACTGGCTTTAAGTGTTTATTAGTTTCATATAGGTACCGAATGTGTCTACAGGAAATTAAAAGGAAATTCAGAATCATGTATTAAGCTGTCAAAAGACATTATCGTCTTAACAACCCATAACACTCATTAAACTCCTGCAAAGCTAGCAATATGTTCAACAGCTACCAAAGAGAAATAGTAATTTTCTTTTGATGCCTGTGAAAAGAAGTAAACAACTGTGTTGGCTGAGGTATCCCAAGAAATAAGAAGGAAAGAATAGGCAGATGAAAAGCTAAGTACTCATTAGCTTAAATAGAGAAACAGCAAAAGTCAATTTACTGTGGGATTGCAGTTGTTCTGAACACACAGGGTTAGGTACAAGGGAAGAATGTTAGATAAAACATCTGTATGAAGGCAACCTCAAAGAAAATGATCCGGCAAATGAATGAAAGAATTGTGTGTACTATGTGTAACATAAGGGGAAAGAACTGTAAGTTTTGCTTCTTGGAACAAAAAAGAAGACCAAAATGTGCTCATATTCATATAATTGAAGAGTTTGTTTCTGCTTTTCATTTTACATGATAAATGAGGAATCTGTGGCTGGAGTGAGAGGGTGTTAGTGAAAAGTTTACAAAATTTTTTATTTTCTATTTAAAGTTTTCCATGAATTAACATTTTAGAGAAATGCTTTGTTAGTAAAAAAAAGATAAGATAAATCAGCTGTTCTACTTTTCCAATTATAAATTAAGATCTATCAGCACACCTCCTTTTCTCTAACAAAACTAGGAAGCAAGGTTTATGCTTCTGATATGTCTATGACTTATTAAAAGAAACCCAAAATGTAACCCCCACCCCACTCCTGAAGAATTTCCATCATTTTATGTGATCTTTAAAAAGCACTGTGAACCAAAGAAGGGGTACAGGACTAACTAATGTGGTTTCCACATCCTTATGGGCANAAGATCTATCAGCACACCTCCATTGGGGTATACTCTAGATTCTCTAACAAAACTAGGAAGCAAGGTTTATGCTTCTGATATGTCTATGACTTATTAAAAGAAACCCAAAATGTAACCCCCACCCCACTCCTGAAGAATTTCCATCATTTTATGTGATCTTTAAAAAGCACTGTGAACCAAAGAAGGGGTACAGGACTAACTAATGTGGTTTCCACATCCTTATGGGCAATGTTTACATTTTTCTGTATCACACTTGCGTTTCTTTCATGAAATACTGCATTGTAGCTGGCAGGTTGGCAGAATACCAAAGCTGCTTCCTCTTACAGCTGCTTCCTTGTTAATGAATGCACAATGATAGGACCAAGGCTATATACAATCATACAGAAACTCCACACAACAGCAGCATTTCCAGACCTTCAGAAACACATTACCAAGACATCTGCTATACACAGCACCTTCTTAGGACTAGAAGACTGAAACAGGAGCTACAGCTTTTTTGTTTGTTAACATCAGATTCCTCCCAGGCTGATAGGAAGCATGCAGGTCGCATATAGGCTACATTAGCATGACAGAATACTTAGGGAGACTGGAACTGTTTTCCTTTAGGTTTGGATTCATTAAACAATGTATGTGATATATACAAATATAGACACAGGGAGGCCAAAGATCAAAACCAGGGATGAATTTGACTTTAGATATGTTTGGTTACTGAGGTCTCATATGTCTCTCTGCCAAATGGAGCAGCTCTAGTTTCAGGATCAGCTTAATCTTTAGTGCATGCCTCAGATATCTTTCAGGGTCTATGGAAAGTGAGCAGAAGCCATTCTGGAAAGAGCAAGTGGTGAGTAACACACACAATAGGCAGAATTTGGACATGTTTTATTCTACTTCTCATAGCGTTGCTTGGTTGCAAGTAGAGTCAAAGTATTGACTTAAATCCACCTTCCCTGTCTTGAAGTGTCTCAGCTCTAAATCAATCACATTGGTGTAGGAGTGGTTGGGTAAAGCATTACATCCTACCGGAGAGCGGCTGTGGTGGCTGCAGCCACTTGCCTATCAGGTCCTCTGAGTTTGGTTCCAGCAGACTGAGGTTATTTTCAGGACTCACTCTAAAGAATATCAAAGCCTAGTCTTGGTTTGTGTTTTTCAATTAGACATAGATATGATTCAGAAAAAAAAAATCAGGTTGGTGTAATTTGGGTTTTTAAACTTGGTGCTTCATATGTTGTTCGGGTTGCGTGCTTGCAGCTCAGCTCTTTTGCAGGCCGCTGGAAGTATCAGTGAAGAGCAGCACTTCACTGAGGCCTTTTCTGTTACATCAGCCTGTCTGCAGCCTTTCCCCTTTGACCTTTCAAGGTCAAATGTTGCAGTACCTGTAATTGTTTCTAGGAATTTTTCTCTGGCTTGAGGCAGCATAGTTATTGCAGGCCATACAAACATTTCCCACAGTGGTGTAAGGAAATTAATCTATTACGTTACACAATACTCCTATGCCAAAGAATATGCACTGCTCATGGTTTCCCTCCTCAAGTCATGTCCATTTACATCCCATGTTTTTCTGCACTTCTGTATGCTAGCTTTGACCAGACTTTCACCTCCTGTGGGTAGGAGTCAGCGGCAGAATCGTGTTCCTACTGCAATGAGCAGGGTTTAATTATTTGTTTGCTCTGCTTTTAAGAAAGCCTGAGTTTCATCCCATATACTTGCAAGATATTTGTAATGTCCTGTACAAGAAATGTAGTCCTGGATGTATCCTTTAAGGAGTATCATATTACAAGAGAGATGGAAGAGATATCAGAACCTTTCTGTGACTAAATTGGCTTTGATGCTTTGTATTCAGTAGTTTTATTTACACTATAATTTTACCCATGCTTCTTTCATTATATACTTCAACTTTTGACTGAAAAGCAATGGTTGATGTACTATGAAATTGGACTTTTCTAAAAGCAGAACTGCCTCTCCTTTTTTTTTTTTTCTTCTGTGGTGTCCTTTTTGTTTTGTTTTTGGTGGTTTTTTTTTTTTTTTTTTTTTTTTTCTTTTTTGTTTTTTTTTTTTTTTTTTTTTTCTTTTTTGTTTTTTTTTTTTTTTTTTTTTTCTTTTTTGTTTTTTTTTTTTTTTTTTTTTTCTTTTTTGTTTTTTTTTTTTTTTTTTTTTTGGTTGGTTTTTTTTTTTTTTTGGTTGGTTGAACAACAAAGAAACCAGTTCTAAATTTGTCTAGTGTTTGATTCCTTTAAGGAACAACGAACAAAGAAAGAGAAGTAGGGCCTTTTTTGTGTACTCAGTCTTTCCCTGTATCATGGAAACATGTGCAAACAGTTTTGAGGAGTCTAGACTCTTCAGACTGAGGTGAGGATAGAAATGTCGGGACAAAGACATGATCTGTGTGCTCCACGTTACTCTCAGATAATAGTGTTTTGAATAATAGAGGAAAAATTTTGTTTTGCTTTTGAAATTTTACCAACTGAAATAATTGCTGATTTGGTTGCAGGAAGTTACAGTCTTAGAGGCTGGAAAGCATTTGATGTCAAGAAGCTCCTGATAGAGCTGTTTGGCTCTGGAAGATTCTGTGAGTCTGGTGTTTGAGGTGGATTGCTTTATCTTTCCATAACATGGGAGAGAACCCCATGACTCAGCAGAATTAGTCAAGATAAACTACAAAAGATGGACCTTTGTAAGAAGCTGAAATTTTAACAGACATAAAAAAATGCAGAAATCAGTGAATTTGCAACCAGAAAGTCCATCCCTTGCACAGGATTAACTTCTACTTGGTCTTAAACTTGCTGTCATTCACTGAGTGTTCCTCAGTTGTACTGCTGTTGATTAGCAGTTTTTTTCACTCTGTTTTCAGGTCCAAAGTTCAGTCTTGGAACTGATGAGCAGAAGACCCCACTTGAAGACATGCCGTCTTCGGACACTGACATCAATTTGGAGATATCTTTTTCAGAACAGGCAGCTAATTTCAAAGACAGCTCAGTAGGCAAAATGTGCAAGGGCGGAGGGGGTGACACTCTTCTCCCAGTAAGTGTTTCCTGTATATTGCTCTCATTCTTTGTTTTTGCTAGTGCTGCTGTTTGCTTGATATTTATCTGATGGTGTGTAAATTAGATTTAGAAGAACATTGTTGGATCCCAGCTTCATGGGAGATAGACCTTCTCAAGAAAACCAATTTTTGGGAATGGTATTCTCAATAACATGGAAATAACTACTTTTATGCCTATTTATGTCATTGTCTGAATGG
This sequence comes from Agapornis roseicollis, assembly GCA_002631895.1. NCBI lineage: Eukaryota > Metazoa > Chordata > Aves > Psittaciformes > Psittacidae > Agapornis > Agapornis roseicollis. The sequence goes on from NDXB01006993.1 coordinate 105,917, forward strand.
CAAAATGCACTCTGTGTAAGCAATAATGCACTGGTAATATTAAGGTGGAATAGTGGCTTGGTAGTTGTACACAAACTATGTTCTTATGTCATTTGTTTGCAGCTATTTTTCCTGTTTTCTGAGGTGAGATGCTTTACCTCTATAATAAAAAGCTGTGTTGTCATTTATAAAGGTTGGTGGATGCATGTAGAAACCTCGTTCTGTTATCCAGTGCAGATAGGTAAGGGATGAGAATGAAGAACAGAATGGTCTGTAGAAGTCTAGAGTCAAATAGCAAGGAATTAAAGATTAGTTTGTGCTCAATTTTAATTTCCAGCCATTAATTAAAAAAGGCTCATTCTGAATTAATCCAAATAGAAAACAAAATCCTCCCAGGCATTTTATTGTTGATCCTCAGGCATCTCTTTGAGGATCTTTCTCTATCTGACAGTTCATGAACTTGCAGTTATGTATGACCTGTAAGCTAATGACTGGCATGAAAAAAATTGCTATTTTCTTTCCCCTAACAGTCTATGCAAACATGTCTGAGTAAACATAGTGTCTGAAGTAATAATGTTTCACAGTTCTTCAACCACTTAATCTAGATGAGGACACGTGCAGTTCTTTAAATAGTAATTATCCCGTGTATCCTAGTTTAAACATTATAAACCAGACACTAAGGGTGTTTGAGTCATGTTTCTCTAATGCAGGCTGTAACAAGGAAATGATAGCTATACTTTAACTTCTGTATATATGCATATATGTGCATAATACATTGTATAAAACATTTTAGCTAGACTTTTAGCTAGGCTTATGAAGGATTGCTCAAAGGCATGTCTCTGGGATTTCTTCAGTGATGGGAGTTGTTGCAAAATGATAGGGAAAGCAAGCCTGAGTTTCATCCCATATACTTGCAAGATACCTACAATTTATTGGACCTTTGTCACTGGCAGCTATTTTTAAAAGTATGTGTTTGTGCAAGTCAATGAAACCTCAAGGCGGGAAACTGACTGTATATCTACTATATTTAAATTATGTTTATGTTTCAGTATGTGCTCTTGTAGTCATGTACCATAACCACCCATTCATCCTTGCTATCACTGGGTTTGTACAGGATGAGAAGATAATTCTGGAGTATAATACCTCTTTCCAAACAGAAGAAAGTCTTGTCAGCCTTCCTGCTTTGAGTCATGCAAACCACTAATGTCAGGTGCAGTCAAGAGTCTTGCTAAGAATCCTGCTGATGGAGTTAAAAAGCTCTATGAGCTAGGAAGTCCCTTTTGCTCACCCTCTCAGCTGAGTTCCTTGTACCGGTCTCTGACTGCAGTGTCTGAGCATTTAGTGCAGTAGAAATGAGTCATAATTTAGAATCCTCCTTCCCTAAGAAGGGAACCCCTTTATTGTTAAAGGTAGCCAAATATGTTATTTTGTAGGCATAACTGCAGAGGGATTTCTATCCTAATACGTGTATAGAATTGTTTACTGATAGCCATTTCCACCTCTGTAGATTGCAAAAGGACACTGCACGTGATGGTATGAGGGTGAAGGTAGTTACAAGCAGAACAAAGTCAGACTCTTAAGAGGTTCACAGTGAAAGGACAAAAGACTGTGACTGCAGGGGAAATTCTGTTTTGCAAATTAAAAAAAGTCCCTATGAGAGCATTAAGCACCAGAATCTGTGCCCAGAGAGGTTCTTCAGACTTTTCAAAATTCAGCTGGACAGTACAACAAGCAACCTTATCAGACTTTGAATTTAGCCTTGCTTTTAGCAGGTAGTTGAACTAGATGACCTCCAGAAGTCACTAGGAACCTAAATCCTCCTATGATTTTAAGATCATCTTCTTTTCAACCTGTTCAGGAGATTCTCCTGCGATTTAGTCAGTACCAGCAGGATTCATGATGATAGGGTGGGCCCTGAAGGAATCTAAGTAATTTGCTATGACTTGGATTATTCACTTTGCTACAAAACTCTGCTTTTTAGAATTTCAGGGTGCCGAAGGACAAAACAGGTACCACAAAGATTGGTGACCTGGCCCCTCAGGACATGAAGAAAGTCTATTCTTTAGCACTGATTGAATTAACTGCTCTCTATGACATACTTGGGACAGAATTCAAGCAGCAAAAAGCTGTAAAAATCAAAACCAAAGGTGAGTCAGTATTTCATATTCTGAACCAAATGGATCTGTTTTAATCCAAGAAACAAATGCATCCATTTCTTTATGAGTTTACAGCAGAAAATGTATATTTATATATAAATAGTAACATAGGTCCTGAGGAGCATTCAATTATATGCCTTAACTCAAGGCATACTTTAAGAAAGTTCATGGTCACTCCAGCTATGGGACTATGCTGTCTTTGCTTTTCTTGCCCTTGGTTGGAGATGCTGGGAGCCTTCGCCACCTGCATTCCTCTTCTGTGTGGTGCAAACTTTCCTGTATCACATGGGCCTTGCCCATTCAGTATTTACTCAAGCCATAATGCAATTTTTATGCTGAATGGCGTCACATTAAGTGGAAGATTTGGGCTGTTGCAGAGGATGTCAAGACAGCTGCAATGTGTCCTTTTGCTCTGTAAGCTATTGGAGCATATGTATGTATAGTCACAGTGCTTTTTTTCAAGAAGGTTTTCAGTGCTTTGTTTGTTTTCTGTATTTCTGGCTTCTGCTAAATGCTTTACAAGAACTTGAAATATGTTACCAGTTAATCACAAGGCAGCTTTGGCCAAAACCCTGTTGTTGAGGTTCAGTGAATGTGACAGAGCAATAGCTCAATTTAAATAATTAAAAACAACAGAGAGGGTTGAGAGATACACAGCAAGTAACAATAGATTCTTCAGAATGTGCTGTTTGCTTTGCAGTAGTAGCGCGTGTGCTTTCACCAATATACAGGGAAAACGCTTTCTTCTCTTGTATTTTGGGCTTTAGTTTTAATTGATTCTTCTTACCAAATTTATTGTTAATTGAATTTTACTCATAGCATTATTTTCTGAATGACAGGCAGTCATGAAAAACAATGAATTGATGAAAAGCCTGTTTTAAAAAATAAAGTTTTCCAACTTCATCTCAGTAGAAACTTTTATTATTGACAAGATCTTCAAGATGATAAAAATACGGGATATAGATATTTACTGTATGAGTCTCTACATATTTTATATGTAGACTTTTTATGCTGATAGAGATACAAGAATTCCATGGTTTGGCACTGAAGCTGTTTCCTTGACATATATTACATTCCCTGAAGGGCTGACACCTTTTTAGCAATTACAGCTGTTCTGTGCTCAATATTGGCATGGCAACATACCAAGAAGGAGTTTTTAGCTGTATGTAGTATTATATGCCATTTCAGAAAAATTGCACATACAGCAATTTTCAGTAGTTCTGACAGAGAAGCTCTGTGTCAGCAAACTTTTGGTTAGTTGTTATCAGTACAGTTCTCTCTTAATGGTCACTCACTTTTATTCAGCTGAGCCATAAATGCGTGGGAGTCCCATTTACTTGAAAACTAAGGATAGTTTTGCATTAGAGCTAGGTTAACTGAGACTTGTTACTTGCATTGTCTTAGCACTGTTGTAAAGGCTGTTTTTTAATGAAGAATTAACTGTACTTTTGCTTTTATTGAAAAAAGAAAATTAAAAAGCAAAACACCTTTTGGTGAGATGGTGATCTTGCTATTCTGTAGGTATTGTATAATGCAAAAGCACAGGGGTTGTCAAGCTCTTCTTTCAAAACTCTCATAGAAGCATTCAGAGTAACTCTCAGTTATAATTACATCTGTCTCATTTTAGTAGCCAATTTTTTTATATTTTACTCATGCCATTTGCATCTTAACTATAATAACTTGCATTGAATGATGAAGATCGGCACTGCAGGGTCATCATCACATCCATTCTGCATATGAGAACCATGCAGGTGGTTCATTTATGCAGTTTGCTTCACTGTGCTGCAGAATATGTGGATGACAATTTGAAGTCAAAACAGAAGACTCCTGATTTATGTTTGAAGGAAGAGATGAATGAATCCTTTTAACCAGAATGCTTTGTGTATTAACTTCATTGACGAAGACATTCAGACACTTTGAACAGAAGGCCAATAGCTCTGAATGTATTGAACAGATTTATTGCTTCAAAAATGTGGATTTATGCCATTACCACATGTACTGGAACAGATGTGGATAATATCTCTGGTTTGTTTTTTTTTTTGCATTATTCTTCAGACTGTGGCTTGTTTGGTGTCCCACTGTCAGTTTTACTGGAACAGGATCAGAAGAAGGTACCAGGAACCAAGATCCCACTGATCTTTCAAAAGGTGAATAGGCATGAACAAGTCAACTTGTTACATACTGCAAATAACAAACAAATTATATTTTGTCCTGGATTTATTTGCTTCTTATAGCACAGTTTTCAGTATGTGACTCTAATCAATCAAAGTTATTGTAACTTTTATTTGCAGCTTTACTTATTAATTCAGTAAATACGATACTTTGCTTTGTGTCAGACATATTTTGAGTTAAAGGAATAAAGTTTGGGTTTTGTTACAACTGGTCTTCATGATTTAGGCAAGTTTACTAATAAACCTGTGAAATTTGACAATCTGTGTAAGAACCTACTGCAGCCAAATTCCATTTCATAAAGGTGGTGTAACTTCCATCATGAGTTGGACTGCCCTTTATTTTTTTTCAGAACAAATACTTGTAATTCTGTTGAAGTTCTCAATCCCTGTCCCACAGACTGATCCTACCTTTCCAGGAAGTGAGCTGGGCCACAGGGCAGGTGGCTAGGAGATGAGGATCAGCCTGTGTTGGTGGCAGCGGCCCTCTTCAAGATTTTTTTTGCCTTGGTACTCAGGGGGTTGCTTTGGCCTGTATGGTGCCATGGTAATGGGGAAAGGAATGGAAAAGGTGATGGAGACTGTGGATTTACTGCCCATGCGTAGCAAGTCTCAGTGCATGAGAAGGGAGAGAACACAGTGTGTGGAATTGTTGTAACATTGACAGAAACTCAGTGCTGTGTCATCACCATTTTAGTAGACTTGGGGACCTGCTTGTTATTTTTTTTGAGAAACAGAAAACTCAAAGCAGTTTTGCATCACTGTCTTAAAACTATTGCTGTGTCATTCATGCCAGAAATTACTTCCTCAGGATCCTAAAAATATATTTCTGGGAGAGATGCAATCTAGAAAGAAAGAAATCAAATGACAGAAAGTGATTGATCACTGTGCTATCCTACTCACATTGTAAGCATAGTTCTTCAGGAAGAAAATTCTACATAAACATTCCTAGCTTATAGATGCGATTTGTTTTGCAAGGTGCAGACATCACTTGGAATACAGTTTTTCTTTAAATGAGAATGTGAAAATAAAGTTTTCCATTTCTTCTGCCTGTTCTTTACAGAATGTGCTTTCCAAGAATAGGAGATTTATATAAATTGCAAGAAGGAACATTTTTGTGCATACTGCCTTTTAAATGTACTTTGGTTATCACTGAAATGAAACAAGCCAAGGTAACAGGAAGGTTGCTTAATTAAAAAAAAAAAAATAAATTTTTTCAAGAAAAATACACCTAGTTTTTATTTCATTGAGGAACTGCAGTTAAAAATAACAGCCTAATTTAGTCTGGGGGTTTTCTGACTGGAAAATATGAGGGTAATACCAATCCATGTGTCTCCACCAGAAGTTTCTGCTGATAATAATTCAGGCCTCTGGCCTGATAATGAAGCCATGCAGATCAGTTGTGATAGAGATGAAGGGGGGATTTCCTGTGGGCAGGAGGCTGGTGGTGGCCAGCGGCCACCTCTTAGCTGCCTGCCAAAGGAGCACTTGTGAGTGAGTGTGCGTGAAGGAGCTGCAGCCACCAGTGGTGCCATCAGACCTAAGGTCCTTTCCAACCCTAGCTATTCCATGATTCTGTGGTGGCAAATCACATCACATGCTCACAGTGACTTCGTGTATGATGCATGAAACTGGCAGTAAAGTGGTGTAAGCCATGTACAGTGAGAGGTGGATGCAGCCAGTTAGTGCCTTTTATCTATTTATTTACTTATTAACCAAGGAAAATATACTGCGGTGACACATTTATTGCTGTTTACAGCTTCATGGTTTTTGTTTTGTTCATTTTTTTTTATGTTTGAACGTTGTTATAGCATTGATCAGTTACATAAATATTGTAGTTGGTAAACCCTCTTTAATTTCTATTACTGGAGAAAACACAGCTATGTTGCATAATTCTTCTTACTCAGGAGCTGGCACAGGAAGGTATGAAACAAAGGTGCTGCCCTAGCTAAACACTGTGAGAACCATTTGTGCTAAAATGATGTAATCAGCTTGTGATGTTTGCAAATGTAGTTTGAATACTTTCTAATCCATCCTTCAGTGAATACTTCTAGGTGTATCATTTAGAGACACAGAATTGGTGATACATGTTTTAAGTACTTCTACAGAATTTCTATTAATTTATCTAAGCCATGAGTAGGACTGTAAACTTCTGGGTTTGTTAGGAGAATGCCAGTATTTGCAAAACTGAGGCTTTTTCTAAGCCTGAAAGTATTTGTTAAAGTTGTGAAGAAGAGTATATGTGAGGAAGCTAGTATCACTAATGTTATCTTAATAATTTTGATTATGAGATATTTCAACAAGAGTACTAATTGGAATTTAGTTTTGATACCACAGTAATTTTGGAGAAAAAACCCAAAACTTCCTGCTTCTGTCTTTGGAAGAGGTTTTAAAGAGGTCTAAAAATACAATTTTGTCTTTTAATAAAATAGATGAACTCTCCTTTAACAGCGTTCATAAAACAGGAAAGAGCCATATTAAAGATTTTGTTCTGCAACACCTGTAATCCATATGTGTGTTTGTCTACTTCTAACTTGTGTCTGCACAGATGCATGTGTACCCATATACACACCCACAGATATATGCATAAAAGCACAAATATATCAGAACTATCTACCAGTAATTTTTAATTGTCATCTTCATTCATGCAATTTGGTTTCTGTTTGGCAGTTGATTGCCCAGATAGAAGAGGCAACTCTGGAAACAGAAGGACTTCTTAGAATACCAGGAGTTGCAACAAGAATAAAGGTAAGACATTGCACAGATTCTTAACATCTCCCAAAACTTACCTGTGTTTGCTGATTTCATTTTGTCATACAGATCTATTCTAACTCCGGGTTGTTATGTAAATCTTGAAAAACAGAAAGCAAAATCTCTTTACAAAGAAAATTGTGTTATATTAGCCAGAAAGCTGATGGTTTCATCCAGTGTAGCTTTGGGGACAAGACTAGAGTTCAACTTTGAAGGAGAGTCAAGGCTGTGTTTCAAATTCAGTTGTGCCAAAATCTCATGAGTTCTCAGCATGAGCTTTCCAGCCTTTTGCTTTTTCCCTGATCAAGCTTAATCATCTGAACAGTTAATACACAGTCTTTTTACCCCAGGAGGAAGCTTTTTTTTCTGGCATTGTGAGCTTGTTTTAATAAGTAGATTTAACCTATGCTATAGGGCAAAGGCAGCCAGCATGTACTGAAGAACTTCTCACATTTATTTTTATGAACAGCCATATCACTACTCAACTCACTTAAGCTCAATCTTGTTAGGCACATCCGCGCACACCACCACTTTGCAGAGTGAGTGCCAATTACATGCAGTCTTCCCCAGTATTTGCTTTAGTGCAGGAAACTAAATACGTGGCATGATTCACGCCAAGAGTCAATGTGTTAAAAAGATGGTCTGAACTAGCATTAATTTCTAAACGGAAAAGACCATTTAAGTAGGTTCAGCTGTCCAGAGATGTCTGCCAGTCTCTGTCATGTAGCACTTGGTCCAGCAGCTGGTTCATTAGAAACAACTGAAAGAAGGGAATATTATGGAAATTGGCTTTGTTTATTTACCAGGAACAACGAGATTTTTTTTTTTTTTTTCAATTTTCCCCCATTCTTTATTTTCCACTTTTCATCAGTCCTGCAAACTGGAATGATTTCAGAGGGATTTTGTTTATTTGCATATTCTTTGATTTTTATCAATGATCTCCCAGGCAGGGGATCATTTGCTATTTGATTTTCATTATTTGTTTACCTCTTTATTTGCAGATGCTTCTTTGAATTGAGCAATTGTTTTGTTAGCAAAAATGTTAAGTTCCCTAACATTCAAATAGAAAACTTTATAGAAAAGCAAAGAATTTAGCATACTAAAGGACTGATGTTTTTTCTTAATTTTCTTAATTTTTTCTCCTATAGAATAATGAAATATTTTCCTCATTAAGTTTTATAGAAAGGCACAGATAATATCAAGAAAAATATTTTGCCATCTTATTCTATAGATTTTAGAGTTATTATTAAAATAAAGCATTGCATATACTCCTTAATTAAAGTACCTTTACTTTAAAATCTAAGCATTGGTGCATTAGGATGCATAGTTGACATTTCTGCCCTTGCCTCTCAGATATAACAATTTTATCTAGATGTCTAATACTGCATTTGCCACAGTGATTTGGTCTGAATGTGAACCAGTGCCTCTGTTCTCCTTTTCTGCCTAGAAGAGCTGAGGCAAGAAGTGAGGGACTTGTGAGAAGTGTCTCAGGGCCACTGACCCTGTACTCAGACCACTTCCTGCTGCTAGACTGGGAGTGGATGCAAGGCTGGCACTGATGCTTAATGAGAGTCCAAGGAGGACGCAGTCTTTGCAGTGTGTTCCCATTTATATAGCTCTGAAGCCCAGCAATAGCCCTGCTGTGGGAGCAGGGCAGACACAGAGTAATGTCCACTGTAAACAGTATCATGCCCTTTCCCAACTGAGACTTTGCATGCTGTTTATTCTGTTGCATAATCTCATGTTATTCAGTACAGTCCCCTTCTGCAGAGCACATGTTTGACATCCACTGCTAGGCAAAGCTTTAAGTGCCAAGTGGCATGAAGAGGTCTTCTGTAAATGGCCAAACATCCAGTTATCCAGTTATACAAATCTTTTCCCTGTGTTTTTAAAAAAGAACCAGCCTCATCTTATTGTATGTTTTGATAGGAGAATGTGTCAATATGCCCAATGGCCATATCTGTATATGAAAATGGCCATGCATGCATTACAGCAAGACCATTTGATAGCAGTTTCAGAATTGCTATCTGTATCAGCCACATCTCAATGTTTTGGGGGAAGGGAAGTCATAACTTTTATGTGCGTGGGTGTGATATCTGATTCTTAGAATATATTCCATTTGGACTTGAGGCAGCCCCAATGGATTTCTTCCTGTAGGATTTGCCAATCTGCTGCCTATTACTATGTGTTTGCTTGCAGTGCTTCTGATCCCAAATTTTTCTTTTTGTAGCAAAAGATCAGCGGCAGCTGGAGTTAAGTGATATTTCAGATGTTCCTTTTTCCCCTCTTTCGAAGTGTGGAAAGTATTGCTGTGTGTATAATGCATGACTTCCAGCAGCCAAGTGTTATTGATGCTCTCTGTACTGCCTTTCAGAGTCTATGCCAAGAACTGGAAGCAAAATTTTATGAAGGGACTTTCAACTGGGAAAATGTAAAGCAGCATGATGCAGCAAGTCTTTTAAAACTCTTCATCCGTGAACTGCCTCAGCCACTTCTCACTGTAGAATACCTCAAAGCTTTCCAAGATGTACAGAGTGAGTAGTGTCCTTTCTGTCTCAGCTGAGAAGAATTGCAGTGCAGTGAATTGCCTCTTTGCCATAGCAGTATTTTCGCTAATAATAAGTGAAACAGAAACAAAAATTGAGTAACAGCAATATGGCTTCTGAGAAAAGACTGAGCTTATTTTTGCTAATGTACAAATAACATTTTTGTGCAATATCAAGGTTAATATTTTACGTATAAAATGAAAGCACACAGTCACTTTCTGGTGTTTCTGACAGTGTTTAGGAGGTATAGATAGATTATAAAGAAATGGTGTATTGTGGCATCAGTTTATAAACAATATTTGCCTCAAAAGCAAACAGCAAAGGTACAGTAGTTCTTCAGAAAGTCTAAGAAATGGTAATTTATACTGTTTAGAGTATTTCATGCACTTATAACAGGAAAAGTTAGAGCAGAATAGTCAGAACTGCTGATCATCCCTGGTCCCTTGAGATCAGCAAGCGCCTGTGGAAATGTCCTCCTTGCCAACTGGTCACCAAAGCAGCAAACATGCCAGCTGTAACTGAAAGAGGGTGGCTTTGTGATAATGAATCAGGAGTGAGAACCCAAAAACATAAACTCCTCAGTCAACACAGGAGCACAAGTTGCAGAAAAATCTGTTCCCCTTGTCTGCAGGCAAAGCGATAGCTCATTTCTAATGGACACTTTCAGGGTATTCCCATGGGTGGGCAGATAGGTGAATATTCTTAAAAACTGGGGGCTGCATCAGTTTCCGGATTGTGAGCTGCCTCTCAAGCCACTAAGTTTGTGGGAGTTGGTGCTTAAGCCTGCTCCATAGTATTGTTGATTTTTGCAGTACTGAGCAGGAAGTTAAAGCTGGCTGGAGTGCTTTCAAATGATGCTGGCAGCAAACAGCTCCTCAAGGTTGTTCCACTTCCATGATACTGATTGGAGCCAGGAGGGTTTCTTCTTGCCCCTCCTGAGCTTTCTGAAGGCTTATGTGGTTTTACTTACTCAGAAAATACTCAGGTGCCAGGATCCAAAGCGCTTTCTACATGAAGCTAAAGGATTTAATGCAAACCAGATACAGCACTTTATAGCCTCTGATTGTTTAAATTGTCTGCTCGTCTTGGTGGTTACATGTAATAAGATCAGGTGGCAGAGAAAAAGGGCCATCTTTCTGACAGTAATCAGTGTTTTTCATGGTATTCTAGGTAGTTGTCATGGTTTAAACCCAACCAACCACGCAGCTCGTTCACTCACTCAACCCCCCCCGTCTTGCCCTCCCCTGCTTCCAGAGAGATGGGGGGAGAATCAA
>NDXB01006994.1:6659-19992 GCA_002631895.1 Agapornis roseicollis
AAAAAAAAAAAAAAGAAAGAAGAAGAGGTCCAAATTAAGTTGATAAAATCTCTATCAACATTTTCATGCTCAAACTGAAAGATGTTACATCAGGCACACCACACAGTTGTTTAAGACTGAGAGGCTTGCCCTTATATACATATATATGGAATTCTCCAGCCACAGACTTGATGATATGGGATAAAAGGTGTCTCTGCCTTTGTGACAGATCAAGGATTGAGACTTGTGGCCCATATTCAGCAGAATTCCCACTGTACTCACAGGGTTTAAGAACTTCAGAGGAAGACTTGTCAGAGCTCAGAGGTAGGTATTATTCCTGTCTCATGACAATATAGGCACCAGCTAGGTGCATTCAGTTCAGTTTTGACCCTATCATTCACTTTTATGGAACTCCAGGTATTATAGTATTTGCTTCTGTGACTCAATGTACTTCTTGTTCTGCCAGAATTTCCATTTTAAAGTATTTCTGTTGGGTTTTTTTTATATCTGTTCTAAAATTGTTTCTTTGGACTGAAACCTGGTATATCAGACCAATGTTTTTCCCAGTGTTTTTCCTGATCTATGAAAAGGGGAGTAGAAAAACACTTTTACAAAACTAAAGTGAAACAGATACTTAAAATTATTTTAATTGAACTTGCTCTCAATTCAAATGAAGATATTTATTGGAACAGGAAAAGTTCAGGTTGGATATAAATTAGAAGTTTTTTGCTGTGGAGGTGGCGAGGCACGACAACAGGTTGCCCAAAGAAGTGGTAAATTGTCCATCACTGGTAGTGTTCAAGGCCAGGTTAAACAGAGCCTTGGGTGACATGGTCTAGTGTGAGGCATCCCTGCTCATGGTAGGGGAGTTCGAACTAGGTGATCTCAAGGTCCTTTCCAATCCAAACCATTCTACAATTCTATGATTCTATGAAACTGTATTATTTATCAGTTGAATACTTTGGTGATCCAATGTTCATCAGGTCTGATGTTCATTAGGAACACCGTTGGGTTTGGTTTTGCTTTTTGTTTTTTAAACCCATAGTAATAAAACCATTTTCTGTTGCCTGTGCTCATCAACAATAAAGAAATTATGACAAAATTAACATACTCTAAACAGAGAAAATATCACTAGTGGAGCCAGAATATCAGACTAGATAGATTAGGTTGAAATAGACTGAGCTATTGTTGTTTAGTAAGACTATTCTTATGATTGTGTTCATCACAAGAAAATGTGTATGCAAGCTTAGGCGATAAAAATCACCATCGCAGAAGGCCATGATATCATGCAGATAGGAAGGACTTAAAAATTGTGTCACATATGATAGTACTAATAATAAGGACTGAAAAGAAAATATGCAAAATCTTGATGTGGCGTAAGATTTCTCATAGTGACTGTTCATGAAGCGCAATTAGAACAATACATGTGACAATTAAAGAAAGGATCCTTCCTCTCTTGAAAGATTATATGTCAGACACTGATGGAAACAGACATGAAATTGATTGTATCAATTGAAATACAGCATAGGTATTTCTCCTAACAACATCTTCACAACAAAAATAATAAAATAAATGTTAGCAGTTGTCAGTGAGTGAAAGCATTCATTCTTCAGTGAATGATCATTTACAAAGGTCTTTGAGGGGTATTGATACAAAACCCATACTGCATGTGTCTTTTCTACAGTGGCCATTTATATTTTATTTGGCAAATTAAAACTTAATAAACTGATTTTGTCATTCAGACTATATTTCAAGTCAGCATGTGTTTCTTTTCTCTCTTCAGAAGTTAAATGTTTGCCCTTGCATTAAAAAAATCGTGGAGATTCGTTCAAAAGTACTGTCAATATTCCAAAGGGAAGGTGCACTAATGAACAGCAAAACAGTGACAGAAAATTGTAACAGCAGGTAGTTTACAGATAGGGGTGAAACATTACCTATGTCCTCCAGAAGTAAGACACAGCAGGATGCTCTCTGATGCTATCTTAGATAATCCTATAATGCCTAATTGCTGCAGGGACATATGGTGTCTTGTCCTGGGTTCAACAGCTGCAGTCAGTTTTTCTTCTCTTTAGTAGACGGTGTTTTGACTTAACCCGGGAACAAGGCTGATAAGACCAATGTTTTTGGTTGTTGCTGAGTGATGTTTGCCCTGACCAAGGACTTTGTGAGCCTTACACTCTGCTGGGGAGGAGGGGAAGCCGGGAGGAAGGAGGGACAGGACTGTATTGACAGGACCAAACTGACCAAAGAGGTATTCCATACCATAGCACGTCATGCCCAGGATGTAACTGGGGATGATCCGGAAGGCCTAGCTTTCTCGGGGTGGTTAAAAGAGGTGGTCGGTCAGCACTCGGTTGGTGGGGTGTCGTGAGTTATCTGTTGTGGTTGATGGGATGCTGTATTCTTTTCCTTTATCATTACTATTATTGGTGGTAGCAGTAGTGATTTGTGTTATACCTTAGTTACTAAACTGTTCTTATCTCAACCTGTGGAAGTTGCATTCTTTTGATTCTCCCCCCATCTCTCTGGAAGCAGGGGAAGGCAAGAAGGGGGGTTGAGTGAGTGAACAAGCTGCGTGGTTGGTTGGGTTTAAACCACAACATGTCTGAATTCCTATTCTTTATGTTGTCATGTCTCACTCTTAATACTGTCTTGGGGAAGAAGAATACAGAACAAGGTAATACAAGGGAGCAGCTGTAATTGTCTGCCTTGAGCACTGGTCCTTATTAAAACAAAGGCTTGAACAAATAGAAAATTAAGTGTGTTAAAGGGCAGACATAGAAACAGAGAATGTATAATGTGATGGCTTAAGCATGAATCATAGAATTATAGAATAGTTAGGTTGGAAAGGACCTGAAGATCACCTAGCTGCAACCCCCCTGCCATAGGCAGGGACACTTCACACTAAACCATGCCACACAAGGCTTCATTCAACCTGGCCTTAAATACTGCCAGGGATGGAGCACTCACAACCTCCCTGGGCAACCCATTCCAGCATCTCACCACCTTAACAGGAAAGAATTTCTTCCTTATATCCAATCTAAACCTCTCCTGTTTAAGTTTGAATCCATTGCCCTTTGTCCTGTCACTACAGTCCCTAATGAATGGGCCAACAGAACTAGTACCAGTAAGCTGTTATTTTTTAATCAGGGCAGATGCAGCACAAATTTATGCCTTACACCCTGATGTGAAAACAATCAGAAAATAAACTGCAAAGCAGGACTGGGCTCAGGTTTAATTAAAACATAGATATACATGTCTGCATGTATTTTTCTCAATAACGTGTTCTTTATTTTTGGGTAATTTTAGCCACAGTGCACCTTGGAAAAAAGAGAGAGAGTATTAAATTGAGGTAAATGTCATTCTCTCCAGTAAATGTAGGAAGGAGAGCTCCTGAATACTAATGTGGAAGGGAATTAATATGATTTTTCCTATTTGCAATCATATTTGACATATATTGTCAACATGTCAGTTGCCTGGATTCTCTGCCAGAATGCAGGCTTTGAAAAAAAGTCTGTATTTCCTAATAATATTAAAATCATACACAACAGAAATGAAGACTTAAGACTTCAAGTCCTGAATGGGCAAAGTGAATGAAAGTGCTAGCAAGGGATAAGGGAGCATCTTGCATTTGGTGAAATAAAACTATTAAAAGAACCCCATAAAATTAAATTGCAGTCTTATTATCTGGACAGTTAATACAATGGTTTTAGAAACAGGAATGTTATCTCCAGTAACAGGTCTGTTAACTCTTTTGTAACTGGAATACACTTTAGAATCTGCATACTGACACTAATAAAAGGGGAGAAAGCAAATGACCCATTGCCAAATACTTTTCTCCAAAGAAAAAGTAAATGGGTATACGGCCCTCAAGAGTTGTGTGTGGGTTTTTAGAGTTATAGGTAACCATACTAGTATATTACTGGAGTTCATGTTTGTGTAAGTCACACCCAGGGTATGCAAATGTCCCGGGTTCAGCTGTAACAGTCATTTTTCTCCTTCTTAGTAGTTGGCATAGGACTGTGTTTTGGCTTCAGTCTGAGAAAAATGCTGATAACACACCAGTGGTTTAGTTGTTGCTAAGTAATCCTTAGTCTGATCAAGGACTTTCCAGTCTTCCATGGTCTGCCAGTGAGGAGGAGCACGGGAAGGCGGAAGGAAGCAGAGACAGGACACCTGGCCCAAACTAACCAAAGGGGTATTCCATAACACAGCATGTCATGGCCCCTGGAGGGAGTCACCCATAATGGCAGATCACTGCTCTGGTCAGGCTGGGTAATGGTCAGTGGAGAGTGAGCAATTGTATTGTTCATCACTGCTGTTTATTGTTGTTTTTTTCCCCTTCCCCTTTCAGTTTTATATTCTTTTCCCTTGTTATTTCCTTTATCATTATTATTGGTGGTAGCAGTAGTAGTTTTGCACTGCATGTTAGTTACTGGAGTGTTCCTATCTTAGCCCATAGGGCTTACATTCTTTCAATTCTCCTACCCATCCAGCTGGTAGCAGGGGGGAAGAAAGAGGAGAATGAGTGAGTGGTCCTAAGTTACCAGCTGGGCTTAAACCACAAAAGCAAACAAAAGTCCATTTATCCCTGCAGCCAGGGTGCTCATACACAGTTACCACTGAAATGCCACTGGAATGGCAGGTGGCGTGTTAGCCAAGCTGAGAAGCGTGCTGATACCATTCCAGCAGCTCTAGCTTCTCATCTGCCCTCCCCCTTTGCCTGCTCTGTGCTCAATCAGCCAGAGATACATGGAGCAAATCAAATTACAGGTAGATCATGATACTCTCTCATCGAGTATAGAAATGGTAGAATTCCATTTACCTGTATGAGTGGTGGAAAATGCCTATACTTCTTTCTGTACATGTAATCTAAAAAGCAGATATTTGAGCTGCTTCTGACCACAGACAGTATCATAAGACTGGTTGTATGATTTGTTTGATTTATCATGGAAATTTTTCCGCTCCTCCCACAAATACAGTGTTACTAAGAACCTTTCAAAATACATCTGGTTTTAAATCCAAGCTCCGAAAAGTGCTTAGCTTCTCAGCTGTCTGATGTTGGAAAAAGAAGATCTATTTCATGAAACTGACTTTCTGTACTTGAAGGTATTTGATTTGGAAAAGATGACATCTGCCCTGTTACTGCCCAACTTTTCACCATGGCCTTTCCTTTCAGATGTGTACTAAACTACTAAGAAAGGCACAAGATAACTCATTGCCTTTCTTGTCAGATTTTGATCTAGCAATGTTAATAGAAAATTACCTAATCTCAACTAAATCACTATGACTTGGGCTCTGGCATTTAAAACATCAAAAATCACAACACAAACCACCAAAGTGCTAACTTTAAGAACTCCTCAGATGACTCTGTTATCTACAGCTAATGCCAGAATACAACCTTACCCATTGACCCTCATTGCATGCTGTTCAGATCAAAATACCCTCCAGATTTCACTTGTGTCCTGAAGACATGAGTAGGAATCACTTCTCCCTAAATTTATTGATTTCCATAATAGCCCCAGGTTTATAGTCTTCAAATAAGCTTTTACAGAAAGTGGGAAACGTTTGACTGATAGAAATGAATATGTACACCACTCAGGATGGTAGTTTTCAAGCTGTGCAACTGTGCACAACCTCTTGAAGGCTTAGTCTGAAATTTCTTAACCCCCAGGTAATAAGAAGCACAATTAAAATTCCAACCTAGATAATTTGGACTGTGTAGAGGTTTATCCTTTTTTCTTTCTTTTATTGAAAGATTGGCACTGGGAGCATATTGCAGTAGAAAGACAGGGGGTTACTGGGCCTATTCCTATCTGCTTAATTAGAAAAGTCAGCAATACTGGTTTTTTAAAAAACATTCTTAAAAAAGTATGGTTATACCTTTCAGTTAAGTTTAAGGTTTACTGGAAACTTTGAAGCAATTAATCATTTATTATTGTGATAGACTTTCAAATCAATAGTTGAAATGTCAGTAGAAGATAAAGAGCCATTTGGAAGAGATACAGCAGTTCTCAGGAAAATGTCAATCTGTGATACAGTAAATATTAAATCAGACAAAAAAAAAATAAATTCACTGATTACATTGGGCTTGGCAGGTCAAAAGGACTGTTGAATATACTAATTTAAAATGTTATTGTATTAGCAGTTATTCAGGCAATTGCTGCTTGAACAGATGCCTCTGTGTATCTAGACACACACATTTATGTTCCATACATCACAGAAAAACAAGTATATCACATATAACCACATCTTCCAATCAAGTGAAATGCCCATATGAGCTGACATGAAAGATAAGTAACCTCACTATACAAAGCTGTCCAATGGTAGAAAAGTCAGCTTAATTTGTTTCATCCTTATTTTCTGATGAGATTTATTGTCAATTTAATTATGGATACATCAGATACAGTGCAAAGAGAGGTATTTTTTACTAGTCTTCACTCATGCACAACAAGCACTTCCTTAGCAAAACATAAAGTCAAACACAGGTTGTTTAGGTGCTTTTAAAAGTCAGAAGCAGTGAAAGAAAATGTCTTTTCCTGTCAAATGGGTAACTATTAATAGCTGTTCTTCATCATACTTTTTACAGTTGTGCAACTCTTTATCTGGTCTCCAAAATAAATAATTATGAACAATCGGTAAACTTTCCATAGTACATTAGCTGTATTTTCCTCAAGAAATCTGAATCTGAGAGTGTTTGTTATTATGCCAAACTATTGTTCACTATCAGCTGATACAGAAAATGAGAACAAGTTTTTTTCCCAGGCTGTTCTTAGTTATTTTATAGATACTGGTATCAACAATGTTACTACATTGCTCTAAACACCATGAAGTTTGGGTTTCATGAAAAATGTTCAGGTGAGCAACAAACAACCAATAACTTAGGACAGCGATCATTATTTTCCCTTGCGTCCTACATATATCTTGATTGATATATCTCAGTTATAACATGCAACAGCCATATTCCAGTCCTCTGTTAAAAGAACTATTTGGCAATCAACTAAACTTTCCCCTATTTTTTTTTCATGAGTGGCTTAGTCATGGTAATATGATGCCCCTTATTATTGTCTCATCACATCATACTGCACCACTATAATCTAACCCAGAAAATACCACTGCAGTAAAACAAACATGGGATAGGACAGGGTAGGCATTTTTAAGTTCTCCTATGATATCAAAACAGAAACTGACATATCATTGGAGTTGTGGGGATATGTAAAATCATAGTATTTCTATGGCGACCAGTCAGTAGTACACAGAATACTATAATGTCAGATTTGGTGAAGAGGGGAAAAAAGCTGTACTGTCTTTTGAAGGGATGATCCCAGGCTGCCTGCTCACTCTGGGACTTTTCAGGACTTGAGACTGTTCTATTACGCAAACACTACTATGCCAATGCAATCCACTGCTGAAATCTCAGTGCTTGTGACAAACTCTGTCTCTTCTGGGGACTTCTGTGGGAAATTCATGGCACTTACTCATGTAAGCAGAGACTACAGGGTCAAAGTCATACACTGTAAGTTTTATTTGCAGCTGGTAAGCACCATGTCAGGATGAATTGTGAGAACCACAATATAACTCTTGGTTGAATGAATAAGCAATACTGTGAGATCTGATTTACTAAGGAAATATTGCACTTAACTGCTGTTGGTAATTTAGGTTGTTTGATGATATCTCTACCCCTACACACATACAACTGCTTTTGCTTGCCTGATGATTTAAAAGAGAGGTCAACTGTTCACTCTTACCTTGGAAGGAAATGTGAATTGTTTATGCTTGAGAGGAAGAACTGGGGGTAATCTACACATTCTCATTGCTCCATTTGATTCACTGAGGAGAAGTGTTTTTGACTGGAGCAGCAGAAACACATGGCTGAAGCACAGAAAAAGGAAAAAATCAATTTTCCGGAGGGCAAATTTATGTAAAAGTAACATAAAAAATGAACTGTTTATGCGAGAGGAATCAATATTCACATGCAAATGAAGTCCCTGAAGTTTATGAAACAGTGCCATGCTTAAATGACCTATGCTGGAATAATCATTTAAAGGTTCATCTCTGGTTTATTCTGCCACAGGGAGTTTAAAAAGTGTTCTTCCCCCCTGCATTTTTAATTACTAATGGGCTTGAGGAAAATAGGGGAAGTAGAAAAAGGGGGGCTTTGGGATCACTTATATATGAAAGCATATTTTGCTCCAAAACTAGGAGTCTTGAGAGATAAAAGTCATGGTTATGTTAAAAATTTTGCACCTGTAGCTTCAAAAATGTCTTTCATGTTCTGCTAATGTATGTTAGTCTTAAGTCAGTAGAAGGATGTAGGTCAATAGTCAAGGGAAATTATAAAGATTTTTTTCAATGACCTTCAAAAAAGGTTTCTGAGAAACTTTGGACTCGTGTTATTTCACAACAGCAGTACAAGAAGAGGGCTTTTTGGTTTTTTTGAAAAAAAAAAAAAAATTAAAAGGAATCCAATATAAGGGATGCACTATGTTGAAAATTATGTGTTACTTGTACAGTCCTGTATTTTGATTTCTATTCTTTGTTTTGCTCTATGATCATAAGTCTATGAGCAAAGAGGGTGGAAATTTGTACATTCAAAGACAAAGGGGATTACATTATAATGGTGTCTTTCGTCTCTAAAGTAGTTAGCTGGAGGGCAGCACAAAAAGTTTAGTCTAAAAATTAGACTTTATCTACAATATATACATTGCTAAGGAGTCTTCTTTACTTTTTTCCATTAAAAAAGATACTCTTTTTGTGAGGATCTTTATGAATCTATGTAATCATAAAAGGAGCATATTTTTGTTCCCTTATGGAGAACTTTATAATTTTTAGCAGATCAGAAAGTAAGTGTTCACTTTGAAGCAGCTGGCTTAACCATTAAGGTGAAACTTGAAGGTCCCAGACCAGCACCCACTGAATACAATGCAGTATGGAAAATGACTTTAGAGCAGAGAGACACAAGCTAAGGAACTTAAAAGGCACGTTCTTTCAACATTAAGAGTTTATATCTGTTTTGTAGAGTTAAAACCTGGAGATGATCAAATCAGATAGTCTGACCTCCTGGAAATCTGTCCACATGAAAGCTGTCTAGGCAACTCTGTTAAAATATGTCTTTTATACCAGCTTATTTTCTCTAACTTGCAGACATTCATACTATTGGAACAGAAGGCATCCTTTCCTTACACATTCAGATTTGGAATGAAGAATATAAGATGAAGACATGAAATTGGGAGTGAATGCCTCTGTCTAACAGAAAGAACTCAGGCTCTGTTCTGATCTAATGTTTGCAAGTATGCTCAGGCTTCATGCTGAAAGCTGCACTAAATAGGTCAATATCTGACTGTGTATGGTTTGATGCTGGTGAAGCAATCATTACAATATTACTTACTAATCAGTAAGCAGGGAGTCAGTCTCAAAATCCTAAAGCCTACATTATTCTACCAGGTCTCTCTAGTCAAACTTAATAATTCTATAATTCATGCCTCAACCCTTGCAACATTGTGTGGATATCCTGGATATTTTTATACACATTATAAAGGTTGTTATCTTTTTCTTTTTTATTTCCACATGGAATTGATATATAAAATATAAAAGCTGTTCATGTTCTCAATATATTCAGAATTTTCATGACTAAAAATAAATTCCAGATGATGCTTCAAAACTCTGCAGGTATTTCCAAAGAAGGAAGAGGCTTCCCAGTCTTGTTCTTAGTAAATTAAGCAGACATTTTTCAATACTTCAACACCATTTACTGAAAGAAATACTATCCTGCTTTGTAGTCTTTAATTTCTGCAGAGCCAGGTTTGGAGCCTTTAGTTTCTTCCTGGATGAATCTGCTCCCACAGCAAATGTAGCAAAACTGAAAAGCTGAATCCTGCAACTCTTAACTGTCGGGTAATTCAGCCTTGATAAGTTGAGGAGTAAGAGAGATGAATGATCCCTTCTTCTATTTGCATGTAATTTAAAATATTTGCATACAGTTTGACAATTTCTGAACACATTCCTCACCATGAAGTGAGCAATCTTCACTTGTTTCCACTAACCACGAACCAGTGCACTTTTGAGACAATCACGCTGCTAAAGGATGTAACTAACCCATGCAGCAGGTAACCCATTTTGTCCTTAGGATGTGTTTGAGTCTGCTTTTGAAAAATAGTACATGCTTATTGAAACAGAATAACAGACATAGCCTAGAGTAATTGGCAGATCAATGTCCCTACAGCAAGATGACACAGCAGAGGGGCTTAGTTACCATGAAGAAATTCTTGCTGAGTAAATGTTATGTGCTGGTGTTTTCCAAGAGGGAACATCACATCCCCTAAATTCATATTCTCATTTAGCCTGATTCAGGTTCAGGGTATGGATTTTGCATTAAAACACATGCTAAGTAGATCTTTTCAGACTCTACTATATTACTTTTGGTCTTTTGGAATAACACTTCAAGAATCCCATTACAGAAGATAAATTGCAAGCCAGTCGGGTAAATAAGAAGCAGGTAAAAGCCTATCAATATACTGTAGTTCTTCTTTCACACTTTAGGTGAAATTTTCATTACATTGCAGTTCCTGCTCCGGGACTACTTTTTCATTTTAAGTTAGACAATCACTGAGTAAAAATCTCCACAAACCACCTCAGGAACAGATATTGGTTAAGTAATTTTTTTTTGCCAGAGAACTATCTAAACTCTGGTTGAACAGCTATTTCTTCTTCCATTCTGGCTTAATTAACTATAAATTCCATGCTACAAAACTTGGCACAAGGCTGGAGGAGACTTTCTTGACCTTCCACCTCTCCAAGAAGTGTTGGATAAGGGATTCCTTCAAGGGTTTTGTTTGAACTCCATCAGCCAGAGATTAAAACGGCTGCCTGGATATATGCTCTGGCCCTGATGCCACTACTTCAGAGGCAAGACCCACATCTCATCTACCAGTGAGATGGAGGAGTTACTGCAAATCTTTTTGTGGGTACCTGGAGCTTGGAAAATTGGTGGAATTGTAAATAAATTTTTATGTTTGCTGTGCATATAATCTGGGTATCTTTCTGGGTGCCTTAACAAACTCTGCAGAGTGGAGAGGATTGGCACAGATGGTTCAAAAAAGATGACTGTCAAAGATGTGTCTGTAGTTCAAATAAGATTTTATTCAGTTTTAGTTCTGACTGTCTTGTGATAGCTTGTAAAGTCACTATTGGCACAGCATGCAGACATGAAAACTAGTGTGAGCCCACATATAGCTAAAGAACTGTTAAAATACTCTCGATTAAAGTGAATGACTCCTATTCCTCTGTGAATTTCAGTGGGATTTTGTGACTTTACTAAATTGATCTAAATAACTACTCAAACAAAATGGAGTTATATTGTCAAGGAAGTCGAATAACAGATACCTATAGAAAAATATTTTGTTCCAATTAAAAGGAGAAAACATGATGTCTTCCAGAAACAGAATACAAGTAGACAGCTCTATGTGTTTTCCTTTACTTTTTTTCTTTTTTCTCTTTTTCTTTTTCTTTTTCTTTTTCTTTTTCCTTTTCTTTTTTTTTTACTTTTTCTTTTTCCTTTCTTTTTATTTTTCTTCTTTCTCTTTTTTTATTTCTGAAAAAAAAAGCACACAAAGCCATAAACATTANCTTTTTCTTTTTCTTTTTCTTTTTCCTTTTCTTTTTCTTTTACTTTTTCTTTTTCCTTTCTTTTTATTTTTCTTCTTTCTCTTTTTTTATTTCTGAAAAAAAAAGCACACAAAGCCATAAACATTAACCCAATTTTCTCTCTCTTGCCACTCTACTAATTCAATTCAAAACCAGAGCTTTCTTTGGCCTTTAATGAATAAAAGTAACACACCCAATCATTTCATAGATGAGCTTGTTTTTTAATGATATTTGCTGCAACTAGCTTCCAAAAGCCATCTACAACACTCTGGTAGCCAGATTCTACTCTGGAAGTTTTTAAATAATGAGAAGGTTCAGCAACACACCTATCCCTCTGTTATGTGCCATTTGCACGCTAGGAAAACCTGCCCATTCTTCTAATCCTACCTAATGAAACACACTCAGTTTTCTTGTGTTCACTGTGATACAAAGTTTATTTCTACTCTTTAATTGCAAGCTTTTTCAGGCAGTGAAAAATCTCTTAAAAGCTGAAAGATACTTTTACAATGAAATGTAACCTTTTATAAAAACTGCAAATTAACTGAAGACAACCTGCTATTAGACAATCAGTAGGTGTGCATTAGAAAGTATTTGTCCTCCACATTTATTTTTCACTCATGAATGACTCCGTCATGGTAAAGGAATTAACATACTTTATATCAATGATTTGCTGCTCTGGTTTGTCAATCAAATAATGCCCTAATATTTTTTAAAATTTCAATAACTAAATGTTTATCAATTCTATCAGTTACATAAATGGCCAGAGGAAAGATGTATTCTGTACACTCAGTGCTTATTTGGAACAACTTATCTGTCTGTGCTTTAACAGCCCCAATTTATTCCTCTCATTTGATATGACTGTTTTTATTCTTTTCTGATTCTTGACAGAGTATTTCTAAAATTTGGCTAGTCAGAGCTCTAGAAACACCACAGGATTTCAAAGAGTTAAATAGGTGAACTTGCTAGTCCCTTGGCCAAACAGATTTGTTTGACTTGTCTTTTTCAGTGACCTTTTGACTTACAGTCATCTGCATTCTGTTCATGCTTTATTTCATTTTCTTTTACTGGAGAGCACTTTGGAATGTTTGTCATGAAAAGAGCTACATAAATATTAAAGTATTGATAGTGTTATGGCTTTTCAAGCCTATTTTTCATTTCATGGGTTTTAAGAGCTAAAAAATTTACTGACTATACAGAAAATATAGTATAATGGACTTTCTGAAATGCCCTGAATGGGATAAAACATATGAATTATTAATCCATTGGAAGTCAGTGCTGTCTTGCTTATAGACAAAATTTTCTGTGCCAATCCAAGATTATATTTTGGTTTTTACTTTGTAAAATTTGTGATGTATACGCTTTATGCATCTAGTTTGTGAGTAAGCGTATCTTTATAATTCATTTTATGTGCAGAGTACTGTCATCAGATGCACTTTGAACCTCCAAAAATGACAGAGAATGTGGAGGGAAACATTCATATGAGACTGTTCTTCCTATAGGCAGTGCTAGCAAGAGCCCTCAACCACAAAAGGGCAGATTCAGTCTCTGCATGAGATAAGGAGATCTTTTGACTCAGTTTATTCCCCACTCAATTTTTTCCATGACCTGCTGATCCCCTAGTTTGGTTTTTGTTTTTTTGGGTTGTTTGTTGTTTTTTTTTTTTTTTTTGTTGGGGGGGGGTTTGTTTTTTTTTTTTTGTGATTTTTTTTCT
>NDXB01006994.1:20058-36163 GCA_002631895.1 Agapornis roseicollis
TTTTTTTTTTTTTTTTTTTTTTTTTTGGTTGGGGGGGGTTTAGTTTGTTTTTTTAAGTGAATATTCTACCATCTGGGTTCAACAGCTGAGTTATAAGCTGTGAGGCCCATTTATCACACCCTAAGAGGGAAGCCGTCAGAATCTGTAAATCTGCAGCAGAGCGTCTAATACAGACTAATGAAAACAAATGGAGCTCAAGGTAAAGGCTACTCTCAAATCTTAACTCATCCAGCTTTTTTCAAAACCATGACTGATTAAGACTCCTGAATCTTAGATAGCATTTATAAGGTAGTGGCCAGATCCAGCTGAACCAGATGGAGAATGCATCAAGCCTGGACTGTTGCCCTTACTTCTGATTTGCATCAGTTGTCAAATATGTATGAGCTGAGATAAGTTCTTCTATTAAAAACAAAACTCTAAACATTAATGTTGCATGCTGAAGAAAGGCTTGGAAAATGTTGAATGACTTTCCTTTTTCCACTTGTTCATCTGCAGTCAATTATACCCACCTTCTCAAAGTTCAGTGTCTCACCTCCTTACTGCATCAAGAGCACCTTTCAGGAACACTGTCCCCATACAAGCCCCAGTTTCACTTCCCTGTATTTGTATAACTGACTAGAGGTATAAGATACCTAGTATGCTCATGTATGTTTCCACAGCTACAGAAGCAAGAAACCCATATATAATATTCTCCTCTATCCACCTTCACTCAAAACCACAGGTAGTTCTTACTGGAAACCACCACCACCCTTCAAACTGGGTAAAACTTGAATAATCAAGTACTAAGAAGGCTTCAAGTGAAATAATATGCAGCTGTATAACCTGCACTATGCCATCTCTCATCACGCCTTGAATTTGTTGACCTTCAAGCATAGAGTAGGATTCACCTATTAACTCAAATGGTTGCCAAAGTGATACTGGGATGTGTGTGATCACAAGTGTCTATTTATATATTAATCTGTAACCATTTTCTCGGCATTTGTTAGATAAATGCATTTTAGAAATCAATCAATAAATAAATATTACAGACTCACCTTCAAGAGCAGAATGTATACCTCCCTCTGAGTCATAGTTGTGGCAATATTTCATGTAGCCTAAGACAAACAGCAAGAAGTAGTACAACAGGGTGGGAAAACTAAAAAGCTGAACTGTATAATAACTTCTTTACTTTTCTTATTTTTTTTTAAACTGAAAAAACATTGGAAGACTCTGTAGGTATTTTGCATATTTAAGATAGATAACATCTTTACTTTTAGGCTTTCACAGAATGGTGTAGCTGGGTGTGACAATGAACTTTATCTTGGTTTTTTCCGCTGTTATGCTGTTTTTCTTGTTATCATGCCCCAAGCTGGAAGCCAGTTTACAGCCTTGTGTGGCTTTCAAAGCTTCCTTTTATCATAACAGCATTCTTATTCCTTCTGGCAGAAAAACTGGGAAGCTATTTAAGTTATTGGACTATTGCCTTCCATGGTTTTTTTCTGAACATTATGGATGAAAAAAAATCCAAACAAACCCACAACTCAAACTATTCAGGTTTAAATTATAGAATTTTTGAGTACATTTAGAGCATGTGCAAGAAACTACAGGTGATGGGCAGTATTTTTTTTCCAATACACTTTAAAAAAATCTATTGAGTATTTTTTTTTGTGATTTTTCCCACTGAATTACTAGAGGATGCATACAGTTTGTGGTGAAATGAGAACAACAGGTACATGTTACAGAGGAGTGTATTTTTTTTTTTTATTAAATATATAAGAAGTATTAACTTTCAATATAATTTGTTCCTTCCAAAGCAGACAGGAAATGATGAAAAGCATTGGTATATTGCCTTAGAAGTGTCATAGTTTTAGCAATCCCATTCAAGCCACAGACACGTAGTCTAGTGTCTGAAGTGCATTATGGGTTAATTTGGTACGTATCCTCCAGTCTGAAGGTGAGAAACAATTTACTTAAATACCCTGGATCTGTGCAATAATACTGCAGCACATTCCAGAAATCCCTGTATAAAGATGGTAATAGAACTTTTTATTATGAAATTGTTTTCAGGGAACACACTTTGGTTTCTTTTCTGTTTCTTATGTCAGCATTCAGAAAGTTAATAATATCTGCTGAAGCTGATCAAGACAGGACTTTGCTGAGTAAAGCAGATGACTTTTATATCTCTCATTTTTCTGTCAAATTATTATGAACTTTCTAATTGATACTAATAGCAGAATTTTTATTGAAGTTAGTTGCTAAATTATGGTGGCATTTTTATTCTTTGCCACTGAACTTTCCCTAGGAATATAGTTCAAGTGGTTACATTAGTATGTCAGTGGCTGCTTGCCTCTCATTGTCCTTAAGACTTGGTAAGATCCAGTATGTTCACTCTTCTCGTGACCTGTCAGGACAGCCCATACACCTTTTTTTCTCAAAATCAAAACGAGCTTGCTCCTTCTTATGTTTTGGAAGAGAAGAGGGCACAATTTCATGTATTAGAACTGGAAATATTTTGCCATCACTTGAAGCAATGTTTACAGAGGTAATGAATGTGTATTATCAGTGTGATGACACTTAAAAAAAGGAAAAAGAAAACAAGTGAAAAGTGACTTTTAACTATAGTGATACTAGAAGCACTGTGCAAGGCCCTGGTTAGAACTCAGATGTGAAACTTTACAAAATTCAATAGAAAGAAAGGTAAATGCAGCCTCTTCTGTGTGCAGATGGAGATAAAATGAATAGAGATTTCCCTATAAACTGAGATAAAACGAGTACCAGTGTAGTAAAACATAGACCAAATGAATACGAATATTGGCTCATCAGAGAGACATGCGAACAAAAACCATATTTAAGCCAAAGCATGCAGCTGGAATGAGATCTAATGGGTTTAAGCTGATTATGAACATATTTTGGCTTAGAACTTGGAGACTTTCAACCACCATAGCAATAAATTCTAGAAAGATTTGAAACAGCAGTAGTTGCAGGGAGAAAATGGGAAGCTGATGTAGTTCATCAGGGGACCTGTGTGGTGGTACCTCTGCATGGTGCAAGAGGCAGATGGCCTCCACTACCCAGGATGTATCTTCAGGTCTTGTGCTCCCTCATCACACACTTGCTTGAATTTTAGAGTGATGTTGTACAGCAAAGCACTATATTAAATGAAAAATAAAGCCATAAGCTCCATAACCAGAGTACAGAAGGGACGAGGAGGATCTTTGATGAGAGCAAGCTGGAAGAAAATTAAGGTGCTACCCTTTTATTGAACAAAGTGCTGTCATTCCACTCTCAAAATTAGAGATGACATTTTGAAGTTATTGGCCCATTTATGACAGCAATCACACTCTCAATTGATTCGGAGAAAACTCCAGGAACAAACTTGCCAACAAAGTTTGTGAGCTGACAAGCAGGTATTCTTTATTGCGGCGCCGGGAGACACAGTGACACGGGAGACACGGTTTCACCGTAAATAACCTAATAGTGCCAGGGTGATGATGCCCAAGCCCAGTCTCAGCCTATGGGTTACCCCGCTCTTGCCTGAAGTGAAGGAGCTGGGGATCTACACTGGTTTATCTCACAGATAATCACAGAGCTGCTAGGCCAGTGATTTACATCAGGAGTTTTAGGTGAGGAAGTGCTGGATAACTCCTGTGGCAGACGGACAGGTGAGCAGAAAACCCCTCTCCAGCCTTACAGGTGACTGTGGGTTGTTTAATGTCAGAAGGCAAAGGGGAAAAGAAGAAATGGTACCAAGGTGAAAAGCTCACAGCTATGCTATGGAGAGTGCCAGCTGTCAGGGTGACACTTTTAATATATCCCAAATCACAGGCTTGTTTGTGAACACTGGATGTGAGTTTGGTTTAATTTTTGACCATGCAACAGAGAGTTTTTTGTGTATGTTAGAATCTGACTTTGAGAAAAAAATTACTGCAGAAGGTGCTGTGGTGTTACATGTGAACAAATATATTATTTTTTCTGAAAAGAAGAAAAAGGCATTATGTGTACTGCAAGCTGAACAGCTTGAATAGTATGGAATCTTTAGTTGCAGTTTTGTGGGATTTTCAAACAGGTTTAAAAATATACTTGCAGGATGTTTAATATTAGTAGAATACCTATGAGAAACATGCTTTCTATAAAGTTGATTTCATCTTGATTTCTGATTCAAGAGGACCTGATCCCAGATTTATTTGGCCAAAATTCTGATTCCTTTATTGCAAACTTTGTCTGAATAAGGTTGGATTAATTCTAGGGCTACATTGTTTGCTCTGGTAAAAATAAAAGAATAGCAATCTATTTAAACTGTAAAGTGGAATGTCTGTGGCCAGGATCTTGGAAATCTAGTATGTAAACCAGATCTTTCTCCAAATACTTTTTCTTGCAGTGTCCAGCTTAGAGGAGTGGTAAGTAATTGCATTTCATATTCCATACAATTTTGTTGCAATCAGTTAGTATTTCCATATAATCCAACAGAAACATCCTTCTATGAAGTGTACGTGCCTTGTACACAGTACCATTGATTAATTCTCTTATATGGTGTCAGTATTCAATAGTTTACTAACATTTGGCAGCAATTCACAGCCTAGAAAATGTAGGTACAGTATCTACAAAGATGGAAAATTTATTTAGAATACTGTTTCTTTAAGGTGTTTTTGCTAGACATTTTGTGTTAAACCCCAACTGAGAAAGTTGTTGAAATCTGGTTTCTGACCAGCATCAGATCCTTGCTTTCCATGCCACATGGTGCTGCTGACTCCTTGCACTGCCATTCTTTCCAGTCTTCTTGTCACAGCCATCTTTAACTCAGTTCAAGTAGCATCAGGTTCAACACAGTTGACGTTCTTCCCTTCTACATTTATTAATTGTCTTAATGAGAAACACCATGATGAAAGATGAGAAAAGACTATGCAATGTTAAAATAAGTTTAAAGTGTCAGTCTTTTATTGAGGACCAGGAAAAAAGAAAAGGGGGTGGGCAAGAAATCCATGGGCAGAGATAGAGGTGGGAGCTTGTACTGATGACAAAAGGTAGCAAAAGCGCATTTGTTGTATATAACAGTGGATTTGACTTAGTTTTTTCTGCTTTGTCCTTGATCATTACCAATTGCTTTGTAGCAAGAAATAGAAAAATACTGGCACCTCTTTATAATTTACTTACACAAATTCTGCCATTCACATTATTGGCCCCTACCATTTTAGGAGTGAGAAACTATGGCCTTGTGCCTTAACATTTAGAGGGTTTTTTTCCCCTCAAGTTGATCCAAAGAGGAATAATGGCTGTGAGCTTGAAGTATTGCCTGAAATGTGAGTTTATGTTGTAAACACGTTGCTCAGAATTCTTTCGTGTCAATAGCTGGCACAACACAGCCCAATAATTTTGTCTTTCTTTAAAAAATAAATATAATTTTATTTTTTCCAAAATATTATAGTTAATTAATGTCTTCTAGCAGGATAGGCTTATGATTATTAGAAGCTCTGACTTGGATTTCTCATTAGTCAATGCTTAAAAGGATGCCTACAGCTTGAGCATTTCAATTACATTAGAAAAGACACTTCAGAATTTCAAACTGACACCCTTCTTTTGATGTCAGCTACTTTTCTCTGTGCATAAGAGGGAGTGGGATTGAGGGTCTGCCCAAAGAGTGTTAGAAAAGATGCCAGCAGCAAACTGTGGGGATGCTTCAGTCTACAGTAATGAGAGCTGGATAACCATGATGTTCCTAGAAGAGAGAAATATAGGATGCTATTTTCTCAAACACCTGTTTTCTCCCACTGTAATACTTTCTGAAGTGGAATGAGTAGGGCTCACCAGTGGTTCAAGTTTCATTGACAGTACCAATATTGTCCTTGTTCTTTACCTTAAAAGCAGGTTTTCACCCCAATCTCTGTATATTATTACATCACTAGTGAAAGGTTTTACCTTCCTTTGTTCAGGGAAGTGCTCCTTTTATGTAGATTCACATAGTTCTCAAGTGCTATCCTTACAAAATTCTATGGTAGAGAGTTATGGAGACAGAGGTTGATGAGGGTTCCTGAGTTTTAGAGATACTCATAAGAAACTCTAAGAAACCACTTGACCTTAGGTTAGGTTCAGCCTACTGAAAAATACTATATCTTGTGGCAATCTCAAATCTGAGTAGTAAAATCTGCTCTGCTTTTTGAATGGAGCTTTTTGTACTGCCCTTCCTCAGAAGACAGCACAAAAATGTGACCATAGTGTCTACCCTTGGTTGAGGTAGACCACATAAAGCTCTCCTGATTCTACATAAAAACTTTTAGGATCAAGGTCATTGCAATTACATGGTGTAATTTTGTATTTCGAAACAGACTACCTTATAGCAGCAAACATACAGAGTTCAGCGTTGGTAGCTGTGATGCAGTAGGCCCTGCAGGCTTTGATTCTCCTAAAATCACTATGTGCCAGATGCTTTTGAAAGAAGCAAAGTGACTGTGTCACTCAGCAAACTGAAGCTGGTGCCAAGAGGGATTGTAAGACTATCAGCTAGTGGAATAGCCCTCAACCAAGTTCTGTTCTCATTCAACTGTTGGCTGCTACTTAAGATGATCCTTTGTAATGAATTCCTCATGGAACTCTAAAGCAATATCAAAATATCAAATGCTTTTCTGCACTGGTGAATGACTATGGAGCATGGTGTGGAATTTTTCCACACCAGTAGATGCTCATATTTTTATTCAATTTCTTCGAAAAAGCAATGCTTCTGAACTTCATGTGAAATTTTTTAAGTAGATGTTTTCTTTTAGTTGCAAATGATCTTACTAGAACTATTCTGACTGGATCTTTATGGTTCTTGACTATGGCTTTAGCAATTCTTTATTGGGAAAAAATCTAAGTGAAGGCAAATTGAATTACATCAGATATGTAATTTTTAGAAATATGATTGGAATTATAAACATTTTAAGAACAGATGTAAAGACCTTTGCACTGCAGCCTTTCTAAGGGACATAGATTGTAATTTCTTCTTTTCCAAAACAATCTGAGCTATGACTTGACAATATTTCCATTTCCTTCCAAATATGTATTTCTCCATTTATAAATATGTATTTATTCATTCATACAAATGCACATTTCCATTCTTTGATATAGGAAGCCTTGTATTAAAAGGTGACCTTAATCTGCCCTCCTCCAATTAAATGACATTTTTTAATGCATAATAATGTATCATACTGCTATATGGCCATATTTTTAGCAGATGTAAAGTGTAATAGCCATATTAAATTGCCTTGTCTAGCAACAGAAGCTGAAGATGAAAATCATTTTAGTTAGCTGGATATCACATACGTAGGTATGATGTATGATGAGAGGCTGTGCTAGAGATCTAATGGTGCCATGTCTATTAAACTAGTCACTGGGTTTACCAAAAAAAAAAAGCGTTTGGAGAAATAATATAGACAAAATGTGTGCTTGCTGGAAATTAAGAAATTAGTGTGATGAATTGTATTTAGGGCACTACCAGGGCATATTATCAATTGTACTCCAAGGTTTTCAAACAGAGGAAATTGATAAAGTAGATGATAATTGCTAAACAACTGCAAACTTTTCAGTGTATCTTCCAATAAATCTGCATAACAATGCAGTAGGGAAATAGATTATTCCGTATGAATTTAATGAAATTCATAAATGGATGTATTCAGGCATGTTATAATGCAAAGATATCCCAGACTGTCTGAACAGAGTGCAAGAGGGAATGTCATATTTTTTCAATTACAATAATACATTTTTACTGTTGCTGTGTTGTTTAGTTCAGTACAGTCTAATAAGCACATATAGTACTCCCAGAACACCTTGTTCTTGGTTTATTTCTGGTTGGTTTTTTTTTCTCTGCTGCTTCAGTTTATTTAAGCAAAATTTCTTCAGCTTACTTTTGTAATGCAACAAGGATACATTCAACAGCTCACTCTTAAAGAATATACTTTCTTGCAGATATATGTGCCTAGGGAATTTTTAAGCATTGTCTTCACATTGTCTGTTTTTTAAACTTCCTACTAGAACAGTCAATATTCTTGAAGCATGAATGAAAATTAAGGGAATGAGCAGTCCTAGTATTTGGTCAGAATTCTTTGTTTCTTGAATGAAGAGGATTTGATGCTGCTCAGGATCATTGAATTACTTCATATTCTATGATATTTAGTTTTCCATGGCCTCCAATCTTACAACACTGATATTCCCAGACCACTCTTTGCAAATATGTAGAGCTCTGGATGTTTCAGAACTATAGGTCTGGAGCTTAGGGCCAAAAATACTAGGGTGATGGGAATCCAATATGAAATTGGGTTCCAATTTTATTAGCACAGACATATGCACACACATCCTTTGCCTGTGGCAGTCCAGCTTACGGTAAATAACTGCCTAACATCCCTCCAATCTCTTGCAGAATTTCTTTCTCTAAAGTGTAATAGTTCTGAGAAAGAGTGAAGAAAGAACACAGCAGACAGTTAAAACATTTCTCTGAAATGTAGAGAGGGTGAGGTACAAAATTAAGCAAAGTGGAAGGTTATAATGTCATTACAGGTGGTAATACAAAACACAGATGGTGAGTTAGTTTTTACATAATCTTCAATAAAACAGAAGTCAGCATAAGATTTGTTAGTAGCCTGGCAGGTTTTTGCAAGCTTTGAAACAAGCAAACACAGGCTCTGCAAAACTAAAGATTAGAAGTGAATACTTGAGTTGGGGATAATGAGCAGTAGTTAGATAAGAAAGTCAGGGGGAGGGCCTATTTAAACAGAGAAGGGAATTGATCTTAGTGGCACACCAGATGATCCGAAAAAGCATAAGAAAGCAAATTGGCCAAGACTCAAGACACTTCAAGAAAACTAAAATATATTTGTAATTACAGGTTTGATAAAAAACAGATCCTGCTTACCTTGTCACCCCACTGGAAGCACTGTTAGATAAGCAATTCGGAATTTTGTTATTTTGAGGTATAACCCAATACCTAGAGCTACAGACATGCATACCTGCAGAAGCAGCCTAAGCTTCTTACTAATAAGGCTCTCTAAAACTGATTTTAACTCAATGCAAACAAGATGTTACCAGCCATGTAACACTGACCTTCTAGTAAATTCCACCATTGGTGGAAAATTGTGAAAACCGAGTTGGGAAAAAGCATCTGTAGCTGTTATGGGGACTTTCCAGAACTGAAAAGTTGTCACATATTTCATGTCATCAGCATTGATAGGATGTCTCTACTCTAAAGCTGTTTACAACTAAAGGCACATGGAGTTTCTTATTTAAAGTTCTGTACAGACTTCAAAGACCATTTGCTGATTGGATATTGCTTAGCTTTGGCCAACTGTGCAAATAATTGTATGGAAGTAATTGCTTTTTCTCAAAAGAGCTCATTTTTGAATGAGACTTACACAGATTTGCAAGGTTTAGAAATTGGACTCAGCACTAAGTCAGAGTGCTGGCCTGGAATTGTTCCCCATACCCCCCTCCTTGTGCACGCTAGCCTAGAAAAGGAATAAAGAGTAGGAGCCATTTCAGCCTTTCAGACCATCTGAAACTGCTCACTTGGAACTTCTTCATGAATATTGCATTCTTTTGCACGATGCGCCTGTAGTCTCTGGGATAGAAACAAGAGAGTTATTACTCATTGCTAAGGAGTTTCACTAAGATGTGTAGCGTGAAATCATGATGGAGGTGCTTAAAAAGCAGATAGGGAAGGTTTTTGTGTTACAGGCAAAAAACTTCAAGCAAAAAGCCTCCATTTATTATCATCTTAAAATTCTCATAATGCAATTATGCAAATGAGGAGCTGCAATCACACTGTTTGTTTTATTTTTGACACATATACTAACTGGATTGGGGCAGTATTTAAAAATAAAATAAAATAAAAAACCCACCACCAACAAGAAAAACACACCACCCGCCCCACACACACATACACATACCCCAAGCTATACAGCTGAACTCAGCAAACGTGAAAGAGCATGAGAAATTCCCGTTAGAACCATTCCCATTACATTGCATAAATAAAAGATAGCAGAGTTTTGGGGTGTGTTTCCCCTCCATTTTTCACAGAATACTAAGTGTGGGGAATGAAGCATTGCTGAAGCAGTCATCAGCACCCCTTCTTTCCTGATTTCTGCCTTGTTTCCCCTTTCAGACCCACCAGTTTTCTCTCTCTTCCCTCACTCTTCCACAAAAGATTTCCAGCAGAGAGCAGCTGGTGCCTCATTTTGGCTGCTTTCCCCAGACTCTAGGGGCTTTCACTAGAAATCAATGGCTGCTTATTTTCCCCAGTACTGTGTTTTTTATATGTGGACTGACATGGCCTCCACCATACTGACCCATTCTGCAGAGCTATTTCCATTCAGACGTGCCTCTTTACAAACAGTGGAAATTAGTAGAGGGCCAGTGTCAAACTGCTTGTCACATCTTGTTTCCAATCTGTTGAAATCAGGTTTATAGTGTCCCATTCAGAAGCCTAGGCTGCTTTTGAACACAGACAATGCATTTCAGGCATTCCGTCATGTTATAAATCCAGAACTTTACATTGCTATCAAAAATTAATCAAAATGATTACTCTTTTGAATTTTCTGAAGTAACTTATTTGCGTGGAATTTGTTGTCTTATGCGCTACATCACTTTCTTATGGGTATTCATCTCCGTAAGATGTAAAATCATTCCTATTTGGTCTGTCAGTGTAGCAGTTGTACCATGTGAATTAGTTGTCCTCTTGATTTAGCAGTAATGAATGAATAAGTGAGTGAATGAATGAATGAATGAATGATCAGAGGATACCTAGAATGGATGCAGTAAGCCTGAGCTACTCGCATTCTCTTTGGCTTCTAGGATCTTCTGTCAAAAAATAGTTTTAGTTTATATCTCTACCTAATGAGCAACCATTCTTGAATCTTAACGAGTCAAATAGAGCTGGCATTACAGTAGGTATTATGTGTTATTTCAAAAGAAGGCAGGAACTTTTCTAAAGTGCTTGTACTCTTAAAACTTTGTGGAAAAATAAGGTTTTAGTGAAATTTCTCAGGAGTATCATTCTGCAACACAGCAATATGTTATGGGTACATTACTAAGTTATTTAAGCATGAAAAACAACCTTATCCCACATTAAGAAACCTCATAAACAAAATAATTTTATCTCATTTGAAAGTCTTCACACTTGCCAAGGACTTTATCCTTGATAAGTGCAAATGCTTTCAGCATTTGATGGCATTTGGTTGCCAAATAATAAAGCTATTGAAATAACATATGCAAATGCACAGTATGTGATTTTCCACTAATTTTTAACAATATAAAGAGGCGTAGAGCCCCATACAAGCACTACTCACTACATGTTCTGAAGCAGCTGCTGCCATGCACTTGTTAGAACTTTCAAAGGGCTACCCTGTCCTACCCTAGGAATACTTATTTGAATCTCAATACGTGTTTATTCAAATGAACACTCAGCCACAACTTTTCCTATTCTTTGAAAAGTAAAAAAAAAAAAAATAAAAATCAAACAGGGGTGGTGGAACACCACAGGAGTTCACTGCCGTAGTGGAAGGAAGGTTAGGAAAAAAATCAAACATTCTGTAGCACACACACTCAAAACTGCTGAAAATTCTTCTGCAAACTCCAGTATTCATTAGCCGTCAAGCTGTTAGGCCTGACTGCAAAGAATGAAGCTGTCTCTGTGTCAGTGCCAATAAGGGACTCCTGCTGCTCACTGGGCTCCATCAGTTAACATCAGGAACTGTGTGTGGCTTGGAAGCAAATCTTGGAGTTTGGCTATGGCTGCATTAGCAAAGACAGATATTTCCTGTAAAACTGAATTCTTACTTCCTGAACTTGAGCTTATTATCTTTGTTTTGGGTGTGAAGACACTTCAGAAGTTGCACAATTCAGCAATCTGTTCTCATTTTCCAAAAGCAACTGGTTTTGTAAGTCTCAAAATTATAAAGAAAAGATTGGTGAGGAAAGATACATTCTCAAGTTTTACTGACTGCAGGATAATCATTAAGTATGACTTGGACTATCTGGTGGGTTAACTTTAAGCTAGAAAATAAAAAGAAATACCACACAGCATAGAGGAGGTGGTATATAATTGTTTAAGCATCTTCTGAGGTCACTCAATTGTTATCTCTTAAGTCTCATGTAACAGTGTTATGGCTAAACTCCATTAATCAGTGGTCTGACTTACGTTCAGCAAAGAAATTCTCATGATTTCCATGCATGACATTTTGAATTATGGCCTGAAAACATCAACATCAGCCCACTATTTCAAGTTAGCTAGATATAAAGCCAAAAAGTAATATATCCCATCTTTCAAATGCATGGAAATTTGAGCCCAGATCATAGTACAAAGTCTCCATTTAAAAGACTTCTTAAAATATTTTTATGGAGCCTCAAAAAGTTTATTTTATACTTTGCATTTTAAAAAGTGTATTTTCTTTCTGAATTCTCCTTGTTTATAATATCAAAAAATACATCGCATTCACTGCAGGTCAGTAGAAAGGTATATATGGGCAAGCTTTTTGCATACTGTTTCTTACCTGGCCTATGGAACAGAATGTGGGCTCTTGAGCTCCCATTCTCATTGACTGACATTAGACGTTGGAATTTCATAAACCAAAAGTGGCTTTTAAAACTATGTCTAAAGAGCAAATGTTCCTTTTTTTGAGAGTTTATGTTCTTGTATTTCCCTCTAAAGCCATAATATCACTTTTGCCAATTGTTGCCACAATTTGAGAACATATGGATTTTTGTTTTTAAAAAAGCATTGAACATTATATGTTTTGTGCTTTTTAACAAATCTCTTTTAAATATTATTTATTTATCATGAAAGCAGAAAGATAGGCCAATTAACCAAGGTTTTTTTTCCCTTGTAGGTTACCTTCAGGGAAGGGCAGAAAGCTTTGTGGCGGAAAGGAGAGAAGAGAAACAAAAAAAAAAAAAATTCAGATAGGGTAGAAACAGGTCTGAGATAAAGGACTGAAATGCCAACTACATCAGATCACCTCTTAATTTTGGCAGAGATTTTAGAGGGAAAAATCCTGGAAGAAGTAGGCAAAGATTTCTAATACTGCTGGAGATTGCATTTCTTCCTTTTTCTGGATTAAGAAGATGAAATCTGACCACAGATTTATGGAGGAAACTATGTAAAGAATTAGCCTTCTGAAGGTATTTGTCATTTTTAAAAGAGAAAATAAAGGGTAAGCTTGACAGAGACAAAATTAGTGTTTTCAAAATTTTCAGTAATTCACATGATTGAAATGGTATTTGAAGTTGCAATGAGTATTTTTCAACACTGAATTTTTTTGCTGATTATTTAAAAATACCTTCTTTTTAGTGCTTTTTACAAAACAGAAAATACAATTTTGAAATGATTGTATGAAAATCTCATTTTAAAATACAGGAAATGCAAGAATCTGCCATCATTGCAATTATTCTAAACAGCTAGATTATTCTAATTTCAATTTCAAATCCTTACAGTGTTTCCAAAATCTTGGAAGTATTGATGAGGTTTAAAAAACTGATTCTCTCATTAGGCATATTTATACACTTCTTAGATTAGAAGACCAAGCAGATCTTGTTCAACTTTAAGCCAGCTTAGCTCAGTGCCAGCTTGAAGAGTGTCATCTGCAGCGAAAGGAGCTGCATGTCTCTTTGTACAGCAAAAGCAGTCAATTATGTAATATCTTACACATGATGAAAGACAAAAGCCATCGTCAATGACTGGGAATGCAATACTGAGTATTTCATTTTATGAGCTCTATGATTCCAAGCAGTGTATACACAACTAATAAAATGGTGAAACAATATTCCTCATATGCTTACAAACACAGATCTCAGGCATGGAGCATTTTAATAACAAATAGGTATTAAGGATACCTATTAAACAGGTGAGCAGTTAACAGAGAGTTTATGGTTAGGTCAGGGTTAAAGGGAGAACAGCGATGGGAGACATAACTGTGGGGATCTGTTACAGACTGCCTGATCAGGAGGACTCTGTGGATGAAGCGCTCCACAGAGAAATAGGAAAAGCCTCAAGCTCACAGGCCCTTCTCCTCATGGGGGACTTCAACCACCCAGACATCTGTTGGAGCGATGGCACGGCCTGGCAGAAGTGATCCAGGAGGTTCCTCAATTGTGTGGAAGACAAATTCCTTCTGCAAGTAATAGAGCAGCTGACAAGGAGAGGTGCCCTGCTTGACCTCGTGCTCACCAACAGGGAAGGGCTGGTTGGAAATGTGATGCTCCAGGGCAGACTTGGATGCAGTGATCATGAGATGGTAGAATTTGAAATCCTCAGGATGCTGAAAAGAGTGTGCAGCAAACTCACTGGCCTGGACTTCAAGAGAGCAGACGTTGAGCTCTTCAGGAACCTGCTTAGTAAGGTTCCATGGGATATAGCCTTAGAGGGCAGGGGGACCCAAGACTGCTGGATGATATTCAAAGATCACCTGCTACAAGCTCAGGAGTGTTGCATCCCAACTAGAAGGAAGTGCAGCAGGGGGGCCAGGAGACCTCCATGGATGGATAAGGAGCTGCTGAGAAAAATTCGAAGGAAGAAAGAGGCTTATAAAAGGTGGAAGCAAGGACAGGTGGCCAGGGATGAATACAGGGATGTTGTCCGGGAAGCTAGGGACCACGTAAGGAAAGCTAAGGCCCCGTTAGAATTAAACTTAGCTAGGGATGTTCAGGATAACAAGAACGGATTCTACAGGTAAATTGCAAATAAAAGATGGACCAGGAACAATTTAGGCCCCCTCCAGAAGCTATTGGGTGAACTGGCTAGGCAGGATTTGGAGAAGGCTGAGGTTCTGAATGACTTCTTTGCCTCGGTCTTCAACGGGAAAGGCTCTGACTGCACCACCCAAGTCTTGGAAGTCAGACGCAGGGGCTGTGAGAATGAAGACCTTGGGCCCACTGTAGGAGAGGATCTGGTTCAAGACCATCTTAAGAACCTGAACATGCACAAGTCCATGGGACCCGAGGANCAGGGGCTGTTGAAGACCTTGGGCCCACTGTAGGAGAGGATCTGGTTCAAGACCATCTTAAGAACCTGAACATGCACAAGTCCATGGGACCCGAGGAAGTCCATCTGTGGGTCCTGAATGAGCTGGCAAGTGACGTTGCTAAGCCATCATATTTGAGAGATCATGGCAGTCAGGTGAAGTTCCCAGTGACTGGAAAAGGGGAAATATAACCCCCATTTTCAAGAAGGGGAAAATGGATGACCCAGGGAAATACAGACCAGTCAGTCTCACCTCTGTGCCTGGCAAAATCTTGGAGCAGATCCTCCTGGAAGCCATGCTAAGGCACATGAAAAACAACGAGGTGCTTGGTGACAGCCAGCATGGCTTCACTAAGGGGAAATCCTGCCTGATCAATTTGGTGGCCTTCTACAATGGGGCTACGGAACTGATGGACAGGGGTAGAGCAGTTGACGTCATCTACCTGGACTTGTGCAAAGCATTCGACACTGTCCCACACAACATCCTTGTCTCTACATTGGAGAGACATCAATTTGATAGGTGGACCACTCAGTGGATAAAGAACTGGTTGGATGGCTGCAGGCAAAGTGTTGTGATCAGTGACTTAGTGTTAGTCTGGAAACCAGTGACAAGTGGTGTCCCTCAGGGATCGGCATTGGGACAGGTCTTGTTCAACATCTTTGTCGCTGACATGGACAGTGGGATTGAGTGCACCCTCAGCAAGTTTGCCGATGACACCAAGCTGTGTGGTTCTGTGGATACGCTGTAGGGAAGGAATGCCATCCAGAGGGACCTTGACACGCTTGTGAGATGGGCTGATGCCAACCTCATGAAGTTTAACCATGCCAAGTGCAAGGTCCTCCAGCTGGGTTGGAGCAATCCCAGGTGCAGTTACAGGTTGGGCAAAGAGGAGATTGAGAGCAGCCCTGCAGAGAAGGACTTCAGGGTGGTGGTGGGTGAGAAAATGAACATAAGCTGACTGCAGTGTGCACTTGCAGCTCAGAAAGCCAACGGTATCCTGGGCTGCATCAAAAGGAGTGTGACCAGCAGGTCAAAGGAGGTGATCCTGCCCTTCTACTCTGCTCTCAGGAGACCTCCCTTGGAGGATTGTGTGCAGTTCTGGTGTCCTCAACATAAAAAGGACATGGAGCTGTTGGAACAAGTCCAGAGGA
>NDXB01006994.1:36358-58919 GCA_002631895.1 Agapornis roseicollis
ACTTAAACAGGTTTAGATTGGATATAAGGAAGAAATTCTTTCCTGTTAGGGTGGTGAGGCACTGGAATGGGTTGGCTAGGGAGGTTGTGAGTGCTACATTCCTGGCAGTGTTCAAGGCCAGGTTGGATGAAGCCTTAGGTGGCATGGTTTATTGTGAGGTGTCCCTGCTTATTTTAGGGGGGTTGGAACTGTATGATCTTAAGGTCCTTTCCAACCCTAACTATTCTATGATTATATGTAGTGTAGAAAACAATTTGGATGACTGCATAGGAGCAGAGAAAGAACCATGTTAGGGACCACATACATGAGTGTAGACTGTAAAGGAAATGTGAGCAGGTCCATGTGTCGTAATTTGGAGTAATAACCTGTTCCTGGAAAACACTGCTGTCTAGTGGTTTTTATACAGCATACCTATTTTGACTTTTTTAACATAAAGTGGATAATAAAAATATTTTATTATACTCACAAACAATTCAACAATTCCAGAAGGCACTAGTACACATGCTTGTGTCCCAAAAAAATACATCAAGAAGGCACTTCAAGAATAATACAAATTGAATGATGAGAAATGTATCAAACCAGAATAATTGTTCCTGAAGATAGCAATTTAAAGGAGGATGGGTAATGCCTTGGGTAAAAGCAACAGAGAGCTCTTTCTCTCTGCCTGAGCCATCAGAGGCAATACATATTTCTGGAATACAGGAAAAAAAAATACTGCATGTCATTTCTTATCATTGTTTTCAATAACAAGGTATGTGAAAGATACAGAAAGGATAGTGTTATATTTATGATTTCTTAGTAATGAGAGGTGTTAAATTACTGATGTGCATAGATGAATTAACTTATCTTCTTTTTAATAACTTTTTAAAGGTGATCTTGAAGTAAGTCACTTAGCCGGAGAGATATGCTTCAAGCAAAGTATTACAGCTTTAGGTTGCATTCTAAGGCATCTAACCTCTTATTTCCATGTGTACGTTCATAACAGTAACAATCTCTTCCACAGCACTTTGTTTCCGAGAACAACAGAGTTCCACAACCTCTGGCCTGGAATTTTGTAGAACTTGTGTATATGCTGCCTTCTTATGTACATGTGTGGCAGACATGTACATGCTTTTTTTGTGATTAGACAATCTTTCTTCATGTATTAAGTCTGTATAAATACTACAAAGGAATAGCATCTATTCTGCTTATCTATATGCTAGAAGGTTATATTACAGGGAAAGTATATATAACACATCCCATAATTTCACTTTAGCATGTTTTCTAGAAAACACTTTTCTGAGAACAGAAATCATGTTTTCTACTTCATGGTCTACAGGTTTAGGCATTCTCCTACAATTTCTTTAGCATTATGTATAGGTGTAAAAGTCCATAGTGTTAGAAATAAGATTTAAAGAGATAATAAGATATGCAAGACTGTCTGAGGTTTCCCAAATGTCTGCAAAGCCTCTTGGTTTTTTTCTCCACTCACATTCTGTCCCTGACCTGAGAAAGCATCGTTATTGAAACAAATACTTAAGTGCTCGAGAGTCACTTGAGTGTTGTCTGAATGGATGTGAAATGTGTTTAACACTCAAGCTAACAGACAGACAGAGTTCATCAGAGTTTTACTATACAGTTTAAAGATTAATTTATTCCATTGTCATACTACAGACATCTGTTGATTTGTGCTTACTACTGAGACATCTGATGATTTCTCCTTATGAGCAGTTTCTGTAGACATCCTAAAGGCTAAAGACATGTTTTCTGCCTCAGCTAAATGCTTTATAGTCTTTAAAAGTTATTTGCTTGTATTCAGGCTGCATAATTTTTTTTAGGACAGATACACCAAATTCATTACAACGGCTCTTAACATGACTGGAAACAAATACTTGGTGAGGACTTCTGAGAAGTTTTAGCTACATTTACAAGAGTCAGCAAGGTTCTGATTCTTATTTAATATTTTCTTATGAAATATAAATTATCTGCTTCTTTCTTATCATGCCACATACACAAAGGACTGAAGAAGCAGCAGGACAGGGGGATTCTAAAACATCAGACATCCTGGGTTTTTTTTTATTTGTGCAGAAAGATAATATTTTAAGGAAGAAAAGATTGCTAGTGATAGCCTTGAAATGTCTAAACTCAACTAATTCAATTTTCATTTTCTTTTTCATTCAGAAGGGAAGCTTCAAACAATGTGCCATTCAAAACTTTATTAGTAAATGGAATTTCTACAAGAATTTTTGAAGTTGTTGACTAACAAAATATTAAATTAGTGACCAGCTATTAAAAAACTTATGCCAGATACACATCGATAGTGAGTGGCGGTATGATTGCTGAGGTTAATGGGAGCCCTTAAACCAGAGCAGAAGTCCATCCAATTAACAGAAGTGATAAATAAACAGAATTCATCTGGTTTCCATTGTTGTTTCTATAAGTAGTGCATGTGAAAGGACATGCTAAGACTTCTGCAATAGCTGCTTTGCTGGCCTTGTACTAATGATGAGCTAAGAGATCTTTCACCAATAAAGTTCATCTAAGCTACTAAATTTTCTGACCATTCAGACTCTCACACTTTCTTCTGGGACAAAAGACAAAATACAGGATCCTAGAGTTATATATGGTATAATACTTAATCTATAAATTGAGATGAGGAATTTTCATTATTTGGGCATGTCAAATAGGAGAAGTTCGTAGGAGAACATTCACAGGAGAAGATCAGGTTCAATATCATCTAAGGAACCTGAAGGTGTAGATGGAGCTCATGAGATCTGTTGAGATGCATCTGCAGGTCTTGAGGAACCTGGCAGACTAAGTGGTTCATTCATCAAATCTGTGTCTCTGCAGTTTAGAGACAAGGATGTCATGTGGGACAGTGTCAAATGACTTGCAGAAGTCCTAGTAGATTATGTCAGTCACTCTTCTCTTATCCACCAATGCTGTCATCCTGTTATAGAAGCCATGATTTGCATCTAATGAAGTCATGTTGGCTGTCACCAACTACCCTCTTATTTTCATGTGTCTTAGCATAGTTTTTCTTCCTTTTTTAAAAATGGGGGTGATGGGGGCGGTTGTGGTGGTATTATTTTTACAGGCAGTGGAAGCCTTATTGGACTGCCATGATCTCTCAATTATGATGGATAATGGTTTGGCAACTTCCACGTAGTAAAATACTGGAATAGGTTGCCCAGAGAGATGGTATATGCTCCATCCCTGGAGACACTCTAGGGCAGGCTGGATGTGGTTCTGGGCAACCTGATCTTGCTGAAAATGTTGCTGCTCATTGCAGGGGAGGTGGACTAGATGACCTTCACTATGAGGCTGGTGAGGAACTGGAAGAGGTTATACAGAGAAGCTGTGGCTGCTGTGCCTGGCAGGGTTCAAGACCAGGTTGGAAGGGGCCTTGACCAATCTGGTCTAGTCGAAGGTGCCCCTGCTGATGGCAGAGGATTGGAACTAGATAATCTTCAAGGTCTCTTCAAACCCAAACCATTCTATATTTTTTCCAGTCAGTGAAGATTTCCAGTTTCAAGACAAATCCGCTAGTGTTACAGGCTTGCAGCTGTTGTACTACAGTAATGGTCCAAAAGGTAAGTTCAACAATTGCATATGAAATAGTCTGATTTAGTACTAAAATCTACTCCTCCAACTGAGTTGTGATGAAGCTGACATTTGATTCAGTGCCACTTAAAGCTTGAAGCTATACCCTTGATAGGCAATACTTATGGGCCCTCAATCTGTCAAGGAGATTTTAATTTTATCCTGTGTTCTGTATTACCCCTGTATGCATACAAGGTGGCATCCAACACTGTTTTCATATTCCAGAGACACACACTGGTAAAATATTAATTTCTTCACTTCTGTTAGTGGGGTTTGGAGGTCATTCTGGTTTTTTGGTTTGTCTTTTTCTTTTTTTTTTTTCTCCTTTGTGTGCTTTTATCTCTTTGTCC
The DNA here is from genome assembly GCA_002631895.1 of Agapornis roseicollis. Classification (NCBI taxonomy): domain Eukaryota; kingdom Metazoa; phylum Chordata; class Aves; order Psittaciformes; family Psittacidae; genus Agapornis; species Agapornis roseicollis. The sequence goes on from NDXB01006994.1 coordinate 40,291, forward strand.
TACCATTCTTGATTCCTTTTTTTCCAGTAACCATGCATGCTTCTAGCACAACCACAGTCTATTTAATTGGTTCTATGAATACACTGTAATTGGTCCTTCCGATGTTGAAGAAATAATGAGCAACTCATATATGTCGAAAAATTTCAAATCAGCAATATAGAAAAATTATCAGTCTTAATGAGGAAGGAGAACTGCAGAAGTCTTTGTGAAATGTCCATCACACAAGTCAAGTTTAATTTGCCTTTGTAATCCAGTCAGAGTCTTGGGGTGGGATTAGTGTTTGTTTGCACTAATGGCAGCACTATGCAAGCTGAATAAACCCTATTATTTCAGATACAATCCTTATTTTATATATGTATGTATTTCATACACAGTAGTGTACTGTGTTTGGTACACTGCTGCCCTGTTCTGTTATGCTGCAAAAACAATTTCAGTGAGTTATATTATTTGGCCAACAGAATTTATTGACCCATCTTTCCAGGCACTGTTTACACTTTGAAAAAAGCTGGATGGTGCAGTTACTTTGCCATCTGTGGCAGCAATAAGAAAATGTGAGGGTGATGGTCATGATTCTTACTGACATCTTATATCCTGGTATCTAATAACAGCTGACAAAGAGGCACCTGCATATGTTCCTTGAATTGCTCAAAGGTTACAGACGCAAAGCTAGTAAAAACAAAAGACTGCCATGCAAAATTATTTTGATGTTAAAATTTTGTTTATGTGAAGTAAGTACTGAAGAAACCATAATAAGACCTACATCTAAAAATGTTGTCGGTAGCAACATCACCAGAGTTTCTATTCCTGATGGGCCTAGTCATGTCAAAGCTCTGGTAAAGATGAGAAATGAAATAGCATGATGTATTTTTCCTTAGTTGAATTCCTTTGGGGTCTATTCCTACAGTATTTATCGAAACAGCACTTTTCAGCAGCTCCTCTGAGGACAACAGCATTCTATTTCAGTTCACAAAGTTAGTGTGATATTGTTCGACCAGACCTGAGGCAGGCAAAGGGGGATAGGGGGGAAGCAACCATATAAAATTCATCAGCTAGCCAAAAGAAGGGAACTACGTCTTTCACATTTTATAGTCCGTGATTATTTTCTTTCAAATCAGATCAAAATTTTGCATAATAATTTTCATGGAGTGGAGCAAGGCAGAAAATTAGCAGTTGTGTATCATATCAAAACAAGTGATCATAGATACAGCTACTTCTTTGAACAGATATTTGAACACTGGGATAAAAATTTAGATACCATCTATTCTGTTTCTTTTCTATTAGTGTAATCATGCTAGTCTACTTTGGGTTTTTTTTAAGTGTTCTCAATATTTCTGTGAAGAAGCAATACTTGCAAATAGATTTAATATTATGTTTATTTCCCACCTTGCCTGTTAAAAAATTAAATAAATAAATAAATAAAAATTTGGATTGCTGTGTCATATCCATGAGAATATCTGCTCTCCCTAAGAAGTTACCCTCTAATTTACAAATACTGTGAACACCACACAGTAATAGCAAACTGCAAGCAAGAAAGAAATGTATCCATTTTACTAATACCTGGCTTTCAGGTCTGAGAACTATAAAGTAGGAATGGGAAGAAAGTGAAGTGTTTTCCTGCTTGGGGTTGCTTGGGGTTTTGTACTCTGTCCTGGGTTCAGCAGTAACAGTCTTTTTTCTTCTTCTTAGTAGCTGGTGCAGTGCTGTGTTTTTTGACTTTCAGTCTGGGGTCAATGCTGATAACACTGATGTTTTCAGTTGCTGCTCAGTAATGTTTACTCTGATCAAGGACTTTCTGAGTCTCATGCTCTGCCAGGGAGAAGGCGAAGCCCAGAGGAATCAGAGACAAGGACCCAAATTAACCAAACAGGTATTCCATACCACAGCACGTCATGCCCAGCACATAAACTGGGGGGTGTTATCCAGAAGGGCTAGATCACTGCTTGAGTCAGGCTGGGTATCTGTTGGCAGGTGATGAGTGGTTGTGTTCTCTTCTCTTTTTATTTCCCTTATCATTATTATTATTGGTGGTAGCAGCAGTGGTTTTGTGTTATACCTTAGTTACTGAACTGTTTTTATCTCAATCTGTGGAAGTTACATTCTTTCGATTCCTTTCTCTATCTCTTTGGGAGTAGTGGAGAGGAAGGTGGAGGAGGGAGTGAGAGAGTGGCTGCGTGGTTCTGGGTTGCTGGCTGGGCTTAAACCACGACATATGCCCTAAGCATTTTACTATTCCAGTATTAAACAATTTCATGTTAGCTAAACATATAGGAAAATTAAGTTTTAAAAATATTTTAATGAGACCCTCTATGGATGGCATCATCTACCTTTGTTTATGATGTCCATATACGAACTATTTGTTTAGATTCCAATGACTGCAAATGGAGAGAAACAGACCTTTCTAAAATATGATTTGTTTCACCTATTTCAGACATCTACTTTAGGATGAGATAAATTGCATTCTAGAGATACCAATTTTTCTCTACTGACTGTGAATTGTATCTAGATTATTAGCTTATAAATAGGTGTCTGTAACATCTAAATTTCTAATGTAGAAAAAAATCATATATCTGAAGTTAGAGGAGATGAATCCCACCCCATGTTTCAGCTCTGGAAATATTCTTGCCAGCTTAGTTTAGGAAAAATACAACTGTTAGGTGCAGTATATCTCTTTTAAGACAAACATAGCAGTACTGATGACTTTTTATTCTCCCTTTATACATGTAGCTGTCAACCACAGTTAACAAATTTGTGCTATGGGTAATGTTTGTAATTCAGATATATCATCGAATCTGTGCCAAGACTGTAAAGAAATTTAGGGTCATATTGGACATTTTAACACGAAACACTGTTAGGATGGAGGTTTATATCACAAATATCAACACACATGACAATGTGAACGTAATCCTCTCTTGTGACTTCTGCCTTTTTAGTACATCTGAGGTGAATGGTAATATCTAAAGTGGAGAAAATGCCACTGAGCAGATAAATTGAAATCTCTTTTAGGAACAAACTGCATCATGGAGCAAAGACATTAGGATGCATGGATTGAAACCTAGCATGAGAATTTGAGAAGCTTCACAACTGGAGATTTTTCCTTGATCATGCTACTTACTGGCATGGACAGATTGGAACTGTATCCAGACACTGCATGTGAGAAGTTGATTGAGAGGAATTGAGAAGGAAGCAAAGAAAGACTCACACTATTACAGCCTTAGCACATATGTACTGCTTTGGAATGGTCAACAATGTCTTTTCATAGGAAAAATGCTGTACATTTGGAAAAAGTAACATCTCAACAGCCTACATCTGAGAAGCAACTACAGGTCATAACTATAAAATACCAGACTGGGAGAGAATATAGTCACTGAGAAAAAAAAAAAACCCTCCATGAACAATGATTTAAGCTAGCAATTCCTGAAAATTTAAAATGCTTGCTTTAATACAATAGGATATTACTAACTGCAGTCTCTTCATATTCTGTAAATTATTCCAGTAAAACAAGAGACAGTAACTTTATGTCCTTTAAGCTGAAAACGAAAAACAGATACAGATGTTCAAGCCTTTTGTTGGATGCTCTTTCTCAGGAGAGAAGTTGAGCATGCAGATTTCTAGAGGTGAACATGCCACTGAAATAAGTTCATTGATGTAGTCTCCAGTTTACAACAGAGCTAACAGGAGCAACTGCTACATTTTCCTAAGCACAAAAGGTGCATTGTGGTCAAAAGGCACTTCACTTAGACTAAGCAAAATGGTAAACTTTTAGCCAAAATCGTTTCACAGAAAGCAGGATAACACTGGAAGATCTGAAGAAGGGTTGCCTTGCTACCTGAGTGCCTTGAAAGATGGCTGCTTGGATGATAAGTTCTCAGAGCCTGCAGGGAGTATGGGTGAGCATGCAAACAACCCTTTAGAAAAGGCAATGTACTTTCACTTCTGTTCTTTCTGAGATAACCATGTAGCACCATTGCAATGGGGAAAAAGGATTATGGCTCTACTGAGTTCTCCTTGCCACTTAAAGTGTTTTTATTCCCTGGAGTTTTTAATCTCTCCTTTGCGATTGCTAGTTTACAATGGTGTTAGCTACCGTAATTTAAGTCTATTCTGGCAATACTCCAGAGAATAAATGCAGAAATGTGTGAAAGAATTATTTCATGTGCCAGTGGAATTTTACTTCCACTGAAGAAGTGCAGTGGCTAGGAGTCTTTTATGTGTTGGAAACTTGCCACAGAAAAGATTTTTATAAACCCCTCTATTAGGAAAGAATGTGGGGATTTTGTTCTGTGACATTCAGCACCTTAAATGAAATGCAAAATGACAGTTACCTGTGCTGCAGAGCACTGGCAACTGCCATGTTAGAAACAAATCAGTAAATAGTTGAAGGATACTGTCCTTCATCCTACATAACTATCTCTACTACAATTACTTGTTACCACTAATTCAGTGTAATTAGCATAATACTTAGATGCCATCCTTAAATGTGTTAGTGAACAGAATTTCTGTGGTTTTCTTTTTAATAAGAGACTTTCTGTGAATTTGTCTCTTAGACTTAATAGTGTTAACTACATTAGCAAAACGGTTACTTAAAAGCCTCATTCTTCTCACTGTTCTGTATATGTATGTGCAGTAATTGTACAGAAAAATGCAACTGAACTGTTAAGTATTCAAAATAGAGCCAAGGCTAGTGTGGATGTTTTGTGGGTTTTACTTTGGGATGCACACAGTGGCATCAAAAGAAAAGACTCAAAGAATCTAGATCTACAGAAGACAAATGAAAGGCAGAAATGCTAAGAGTCATTTACAGAAAAACTGAAAATTATTAAGACAACGTAGGTACCTCCTACCTTATCAAGAAATCCATGTGTCTCATGTGGCAGAACTTCGTAGACATATTCTGTGTGCTATGGTGATAGATTTTGGAGTGCTAGGGCAGGTGCACAGAGATGCAGTGTAGGGATAGAGTGGTTCTGGTTTTTTTAGTATGTGTCCTGGCACCAGGGAGCCCCTGATCTGACTGTAGTATGGGATTTGTCTCTTGCCCTCTTGCCAGGTTACGTCATTGCAGAAGAATGGTAGTGGTTAGGTGATGTGTGTTCCTCATGTAGGTGTGTGTCTTGCTAGGATCAGTATCAGACTGCATCATCACAGCAAGTTGAATTAGTGCTTGCAGAAGAGGCTAGATAGATCTGCACAGTTATTATTACCTAGATTTGTTGCTTAAAACTGATGGCATGTTCAGATAAGCATCTGAGCACTGGGACTTTCAAGTAATATGTCATATTTTTCTTTCTTACTGTGAGGAACAAAACCATTCTTTAGAAAGGAAAGCTGGCAGTTTTATGCCATCATGTACATCCAGAACCGGACACAAGAAATCCATTTTTGCTTGTATTAGAACAGGTAAAAAGTGACAAAAGTCATGAAACAAAAGGTGAGAATATCCTTTTTTGTGGTCCAGTAATACAAATGCACCCATTTTATAGTGTTATGTGATAGGCAATTATGACATGCCTTAGGCTTTACTTCAAATCTCTTCTCAAAAGAGAATAGATGTTAATTTGGATATAATTTCCAGTTGATCATACCTGAAAATCATGACCTTCTTGTGCATTCTGTTTCCTCTGTCTGCAAATCTGTGGCCACAAAGTGGAATAGCATCAACAAAGAGATGAAGACAGCCTCACTTGAGAATACTTACTTAGCTTGCTGTCTTTGGGCATACAAGGCTTAGCTTCTTCTTCCAGCTCTGGATGTGGTTGAAGAGGCTGACCTAAGAGATTTGCCAACACCAGGTTTAAGTGGCCTTAAGTGCTCAGGAATTGGGCATGATCTAAACTACTACCATATAAAGCTTCATAAACAAGACTACCGTCAGTCTTGAGATTAGGTAGGATACCAAAGAATCTGTTACTCATCCCAGAATTCTTTATGTGCATGCATTGGCTATGTTACTCTGGACATTTTGCTACAGGACCCAGAAGGTATGATGGTATATGAAGGTATTGATGTTATACATTTAGCCTCAGGCAGGCCTGCAGGCTCACTGTATAGGCAGGGAAAGTTATATGTGGAATGAAAATAAGAGTTTTGACTGTTGTGATCCTGCATTTTCTAGTCTTGAGTACCTTTCTTTTGTTTCCTAAAATTTGTTCACTTGTCATATAAATATAGAAAACCTATGTTTATGGATCCTAGTCAACTCCAGGAGGTGACTGGTAATCACCTATAGTAAACACAATGCCACAGCTGACTCTAAAATGTCTGCTCCCCTCCTCTATCAGTACAAGGAGATTGCTAGTCTAACAGAGTAATTTTTAGGGAGCTAACTTATGTGAGACTAATTCTACACTCACTGTTACCTAAAAACTGGATTGAGAGGCATGAAGTGGAAGTTGGTGTTCATGTCCTGAAGGATTTACCTAAAACAACAGAAGAAATTTGTGAAAGAGAGGTTTGAAATAGAAAGCAGACATTACTAGGACTAATCTAGAAACTAAACACAACTGCTGTTCTAATGAAGCATAACAATATGTAGTTTTTAAAAAACCTATACATTTGCTTGGAGATGCCACCATCCTTAAAAAGGTAATTACTTTCAGCATTGCTATCAGTTTAATAAGCTTTTAATTGAATTACTATGTCAGTGAATGTTGTGGATTAAAATCAGAGAATAATAGAAGAGTTAGGGTTGGAAAGGACCTCAAGATCATTTAGTATCTGTTGAAATTTTTTATATCTATTGATTTTTATTGATCTATTGAAAACTATTGATAAATAAACCTATTTTTTTAATGTTTTATATTTAATGCACTTGCAGCTTCCTCCTGTCATTTCTAGCCAATGGTAGTGGCATTTCACTGGTATTCTTAACAGTGCTTGGTAACCTCCTCTGAAGGCACAGTAAGCAAGAAATAAGTTGTCATAGCTGAGACCAGCCAAAGGCTTGCATGAAGGGAGACAAAGCAATTCTGATGTATTGATTTTTATTTTTTTTTTTTATTATTTGTACTATTTGCTCATGTCTTCAGTTTGACTTACCCTGAAACTGAATCCTGAAGCTTTTGAGAGAGAGTGCTTACAAACTTAAAAAAAACCTGTTACAGACTTAGGTCTATAACATTACTGACCAACTAGCTATAGAAGTTTGCAGAAGATTAAGATCACATAAACTGCTTAAGATTTTGAATAGACAATGAGTTTCACTTGCAACTTTCTTGTTCAGCTGAGAATCTCTTATCACCAGTATCACAAAGCAGCAAAACCCAGCTAAACTCTGCTTTCTTTTCAAACCACTATTTTAGTGCTTCATTTTTACTGTTTCCAGAGACAGATTTTTCTGTATTTGTAAAACCTTTTAATAATGGCAAAAAATGTGGTCCCATTACATACCTTGTTTTAAAAACAGCGCTTTGGATATTTTCTACTTTTCCTACAGCATTTTGGTAGAAACCCAAGAGTATACACTCAAAATAAGGTTTCCTGATATTTGTTCTCTCTTAATTTATGTAATATCTGAAATAATTAACTGACAAATGTGACATGTTATCAGAATTTTTTATATGATCCCTCTTTCACATTTGAGTGTTGTAATAATTCTGTTTCAGGGTATTTGGGCATCAGAGACTTATTACACAAGTGGCAATTTGATTTTTACCAGTTCAGTAGCTTGCGCCTGGAGACCACCCTTGGAGAGGCCCCAAGTGGCTTTACACACCAATAGGCTCATTGTAAAAGTAACATAATGGGATGAAGTGTGGGGCAGGGGGTGGAGGGAGTAGGAAGTGGTACATAAATCTGGCAGTAAGTTTGGCATTAATGAACAATTCAAGCAGCCTAATACAAAGTCAAAACACAAACCTTGGTTTTCCTGAGTCTGCAATAAATAAAGGAAGTAAGCAGGGAAGAGTGAGGAAAAACGAAAATGTTCTGATTGAAAATTAAATACCTTCTATTTCTGTAGCTCGTATGACAAGATTTTCTCTGGTGTGCACTCTCTTGTAGGTATTAAACCTCAGTGATTGGTTAGGTTTTTTTAACAAAAATGGAAGTACACATGCAAAAGAATAGTATCGATAAGCCAATTAATGTGTAACTCAGTAATTCCAGAGATACGAATCCCTCCTCCTCCTCCTCCAGCCTTACCCCACACATTCTCCATCTTCACCTCTCTTCTTTTGGTCATCCTTCAAATACTGCAGGTGTAATATTGTACACAGCTTTATGATACCTCATATTGACCAATGCATTCATCTGTTTCTCACCGTTTCTAACTCTGTGTATATACTTAATTTGCTCCTTAGAACCTAGTACCCAAAATGGCTTCTTATTTGGTCTTTAAAGCTGGGAGTATGCCTCTGAATCTAGTTTCTTTAGATAAGACAGTTGTAAATACACTTGTTTTATATACCTTTCCTGACACTAAAATTAAGCTGAAATGTATGCTTTGAACAATACAGTCACTGTGAGGTTCTTTGTCATCTGCACAAGCTTCCATTCATATCAGTTTGTCAATCTTTAGATTTTTCTATTAATTTATTAGCTTTGCCATTTTCTTAGCTATATATTTTGAGTGAAATCGGGACTTTTCTATTCCAGCAGAATATAGTTGCTACTCCAATTTACTTCTTGAATTGTTCTTTTTGACTTCCCATCTGACTGGTGAAAGGACTTCTCCTTCTTCCCCTGTCTCAAGTTCTTATTACACATAAATAAGGTTACTTGAGAAGCTAGTGATCACATATGGTATTTCTGAATCATTCCTTGTGTTCCATGTGGGTGTTGTCATGAGTCTATTATTCCTCTTACACAGGTCAAATTACTACTTAATTGATTATCAATGAATTTAACTTTTTGTGTACTTAGTATCATGATGGGGTAAGGATAGATTTAAGGGTTATTTGGTTGGTGTAAGGTTGCTTTTTTTTGGGGGTTGGAGGGGTGGAGAGGGGAGGTTGTCAGTATTTGAATCATTGTGGGTGTCGTAAGATTAGTGCTTGAAATCCAGATCAAAGAATGTGGAACAAAACTAAAATAATTTTTCAGATGTCCGGAAAAGGGCAGCTGACTTACTAGTTGAAAAGTGTCTGCTTCATAAATTCTGAATTTGATTGTACCATGTAGTAACTCAGTAGTGATGCCATCCAGTAGAGGGCAGACAGCATACAGCCATATTTTCTTTATGATATTATAATACATGATTTATATGACCAGAGGCAAAATGTCATAATCTATCCTTACTTTGGGAAAAAGTCTGAGAGAGTTGGGTTTGTTCAGCCTGGAGATGAGAAAGCACAAGGGATACCTTAAAGCAGCCTTCCAGTAGCTACAGGGAACTACAAAAAATCTATAGAGGGACATCTTACGAGGATATGTAGTGACAAGACAAGGGGAAATGGCTTTAAACTTGCAAAAGGGAGATTTAGATTTAACATTAGGAAGAAATTTGGTGCTATAAGGCTGGTGAGACACTGGCACAGTGTTCTGGGTTTAGCAGTAGCAGTCATTTTTTCTTCTTCTTAGTAGCTGGTGCAGGGCTGTGGTTTTGACTTTCAGCCTGGGAACAGAACTGATAACACCAATGTTTTTAGTTACTGCTCAAATGTTTAGTCTGAGCAAGGACTTTGTGAGCCTCATGCTCTGCCAGAGCAGAGGGGAGGCTGGGAGGAAGCAGGGACAGGACACCTGACCCAAACTAACCAAAGAGATATTCCTTACCACAACACGTCATGCTCAGGATGTAACTGAGAGTTACCCAGAAGGGCTAGTGCTCTGGGGGGTTGAAGGAGGTATCAGTCAGTGCTCGGTCAGGCAGGGCAGGGTGAGTTATCTGTCAATGGGAGGTGAGGTGCTGTATTCTCTTCCCTTGTTATTTCCTTTATCAATATTATTATTGGTGGTAGCAGCAGTGATTTGTATTATACCTTAGTTACTAAACTGTTCTTATCTCAACCTGTGGGAGTTGCTTTCTTTTGATTCTCCTTCCCTTCCCTCCGGGAGTGGGGGCAGGGCAAGAAAGTGGGGGTTGGGTGAGTGAATAAGCTGTGTGGCTGGGTTTAAACCATGACACACAGGTTGCTCAGAGAAGCTGTGGCTACATCCCTGGTAGTGTTCAAGGCCAGATTGGACGAGGCTTGGAGTAACATGGTCTCGTGGAAGGTGTCCCTGCCTATGGCAGGGAGGGTTGAAACTAAATCATCATTAAGATCCCTTCCAACCCAAACCATTCTATAATTTTCTAATCAGGGAAATAACACTATTACCGAGTTCTCAGGCAAAACACTAACTATTTCCAAGATATCTCATAGGTGATATCACTGTTCTGTATGTGGTATCTCCCCAGGATTTTTAATAATGCTGTTTAAAAAAATCCAATATAGATTCCAAAAGTAAAAAATATGTAAAAGAGGACAAATAACTTCTTTTGAGTGGAAAAGTTGCACTGAAATGTCTTGAGACAAATCTCTGTGAATAATGAAGTATTTTAAAGATACTTTAGGAATATTTAATGGAAGAAATCCATTCTTTAATGACACCTTTAAGTTTTAACATATCCTAGCTTTAAATTCTAAATATCAGATTTGTCAAGAACAGATGCAGAATAACAGCTGTAAAAGACCACAACAAGCTATAGTAGCAAGTCGTTTTATTATTTTTTTCCCCAAAGTATTCAATTTATTCAACTATAATGCAACTCTTCTACATTAGAGATCTAGTAGGTCTTGATAAAAACTCCAAAAAGTGTAATTTTTCCACAGAGGCCAGACGGGTTAGAATGCCAGGCTAAATAAATAAATATCCCAGTCTTCCAAAAACTTCTTCAATTCAAAAGAAACAATATATCAAAATAAGCAAAACATGGTGTGTTATCAATGCAGTATCCTGGCCTTGAAATCTTACAGGGTAATGTATCATATGGGTTAGGAAGGGATTGAGTGCAATATAATTTTTTCAGCTAAGAAAGCACTTTTGCATATCATAGGAGAGCTTGAAGGAGAGTTTTCATAATGAAGAGCTTGTAAACATGTACCAAGCTTCAGGGAAGGTCTTGCCACACAAGTGGGCTGTTCCCAGTGCTTTCATTTTCCCTATTTATATCTTATCTTCTTTTAATGACACAGTCATTCTGCAGCTTGTTTTGGATCCAATAGAAATCCAGGTTGTTTCCTCAGGATCATACTTCTAAAACCTTTTGAATTCTGTGGTTCTGTTTCTTTTGGATTTTTTTAGTAAATGTCAATAACATCTTAAAGTGATTCAAGATCCAAATATCATTAATGAGATTTTTTTTTTTCTTTTGAAAATAGAAATTTGCTTTGACAGTGGGTTGCTCTAGGTGCAGTTGTATTCTTTATTAGATTATTTCACAGATTATTGAGCCAGTAGTCAAAGTGCTCAGTCAAGGGTTCCCCCATTTGAAAAGCAGAGAGGGTAAGTGGAAACACATATCGTTGCTGGGGGCATCAGAATTCAGAATGTTTCTGTACAGAAAAGCAGAGATTTTGTTACTCTCCTCTGGCAGGTCTATCAGTATATTGAAACATGGCCTTTCCAGGGTAACCACCATTGAAAGGGATGCTTTTTCCATTGTCTGTTTTTGACTACAAATGTGACACAGTGATGGCTAGAGCTGCTGATACATTAAGACTCAATGAACAATATTTATCAGAGTCAGTAGAGTTGTTTCTTAAGGAGGAAGAAGCTTTTTATCCAGTTTTGGCAGTGAAACTTGAATATGACATTTACTTTGTCTCAGTTAATCGTATTCCTGTGTCTTCTTCAATAAGGAAATATATTTTCTTACTATTAAGCTCCATGGGTTGAGTGTATTGGGCTAGCTTTAACTACAGACTCTTTCCAAAGACTCTAACATACTTGAGGTACCTCTGTATAATTTTTTTAATAAGCTCCAACAGAATTTAGGAAATTGAAGTATTACATAATTTTTTTTATATATTACTACCATATTATTCTTCTCTTACTGAATGTACCTGCTGTCAAAAACTTGTTGCTTGTTATTTTTTTTTGCTAAATTTCAAAGTTCACCACCTCTATTCACAGTGCTCTATCTTCATGAAGTCTTATCAATTTCAATAAAAATCCCTGTATGTGCTACTCAACATGAAACAATCAGAATTCTGCCTGGCAGCTAAAAACTCCATGGTGGCAGGGACCTGTAATTTTTAACCTTTCTCTGTGGTATTAGAGAATATATGAATATCTTCTGTCTCTGGCATTACAGAAGGGGCAGAGCCCTTTCACAGTCACTATTCCAACCAGTTTACATTTGAAGTCCTGTTTTTATTTCCTCTGTAATTTAGGATTGAATGATTGTTTTGGCTTGAAAATCACCTAGATAATTTCAGATACAAACTGTTATATGACAATTAGCCTAGAAACAGAGGTTATCTCCATTTGCATGGTAATGAACAGCTCTCTTCCAAGATGTGTCAAAATAATCAGAGGAGACTAATGAGATTTAATGAGAACCAACTGCTGGACATTTACATTCATTTTAAAATAATCTTGATGCCAGTGGATTATTTTTCAATTTGAAAGAATGGTTTTGGAAGTCTAATGACAGAAGCATTTTAGAAAAAGATCTGAAGTCAATAAGAAGCATCAGTGATATAAGTCCATGTGAATGAACATCAAATGGTGTTTTTATAAGACGACACTGGAGAGTGAGTTACTTAACTCATATTAAGATAAACAGTGTTACATAAGAGCTGCATTACTATGGTAGGACAGCACAGTGCAAAATCCCACCTTCTTGCTATACAAAGACTCCAAATTTTCAACAAGCTCAGGTAAAAATTACTCTCAGAGTTTTTTAACAGACCCTTCAGAAGACCTGGTGACAAGTTAGCTCTGGAGTCAAAAGGTGTTTGAAACAGACTGTCTCCAGAGAGAAAAAACAAAACAAAACAAAACAAGGTGCAAAGCTTTTACCAGCTTATGAAATGTCTTTAGTCTAATTGAACTAGAAACCAAAATCTGAGATTGCCCCAGTGGTGTCCTGGTAATCTTAGAAAGAGAGGCAAGGTTCTGTTGAGGTGTGCTTATGGTAATGACACCTTGCATACTACAAATTGCTCTGCTCTTTCAACATTGTTTTATAGTATTGACATAGAGCAATCTTTTTCTTGGGAGGATCCTTTATATTGTTCTGTTTCTTCAAGTTTCATCTATACCTCAGGTAATAAGACATGGCTGTTAAGCATGCTCAAGTTGATTTCTCAGAGAAGAGTATGATGTCTGACAAAGAGAGATGAAAGAAACAAAAGGTATCATAGGTAGTCAAAGGCAAAAAGTTTACAATTGCCTTTCCATGGCATGCATTAAGATGCTAGCTTTTTTGCATAAGAATTAGTAAGATATTGCCAAGCTGCAAATGAGAAATGCCACTGATCTAATTGATAACATGCATGGTTTTTTTAGTGAGTGATAAATATATTGCTTGGCTTTTAGGACAACTGCAAGGAAGTGACAGAGGTTGGGCAGTTTGGTTTTTGGTTTTGTTTTTTTGGTTTTGTTTTATTTTTTTTTTCTACACTGCAGATTTTAGTAGTTCTCAAGTAATAACCTGGTGCCAAATAAATTAAACTGATTTCTGAATGAGGTATTAGTGTAGTTTATGCTTTGTGCATGTATGTGTTAACTTTAACATTTTTGTGTATGTGTAGCTTGTTAGTGCTGTTATAACGCTTTACAAGAATCCCTGTTTCTGGTAACTGAAACATCTGTAGCATTGTTTTGGGTCGGCCTATCCTTTTTATGGGTTAAGTGGCATTATACCATTAAGCAATATTATACCAATTATACCATACGTTTTACCATATAATTGACTCCAAAGCACAATATCACATTGTTTTACAAAGCCAGAATCAATTTCCAGAATCATGAACTACCACAAGAGAGAATGGTTTAAAACACAGTAGAAAACACAAAGAAAATTAATTCTCCACAAATTTTTGTAAGACCACTACCTATGACATCCCTATGTATCAAAAAGGCATCACAAAACAACTGATTTCTTTCAAAAGTGGGGAAATACTGTATTTTGGCATCCTATCTCTTACTCCATTGGTTTATACCTTCTTTTAGCTGCATTTGGACTGATCCAATTTGGTTACATTTAAAAATCTATATATAATTGTGAGAAGTGATGACCCTGACAGTGTTTCCTGTGTACATGCAGCCAAAGGAAAATTACAGATTTTAAAACATGGAACATCTATAATGTAGGACACATGAGCTGAATAAATTGTTTAGGACAATAGCCTTAATGTTTGGGACTTTTTTTGTTTTAAATAACACCAGATTGTAAAGCACAAAGAAGTATGAAAATGGCAATGGTGTGAAAGGTGAGATAAAAGTATCTTTTGTGCCTTAATAAAGGGGAGGGAGGAAATCCAGTCATCCTTGAAATGCATAAGTTCAGTTCCTGTAAAAAAAAAAAAAAAAAAATCTTTTTCCAATTTCTGCTGTTTTCAAATACAAGATTTTGGTTACTATTAGACACAGATACATACAAATTCCCAAAACCTAAAGGCAATCATGTGTGCTTAATATCTGTATTATTGGCTCACAGCCAGCATATTCAGCAACAAAAGAGTGGTAGAATGCACATGGAACTGGAAAAAAACCCTAAAGGATTAGATTTTGGGTTACTGCTATCACAGTTTCTGAAAAATTTCATTCTACTAGGTCCCATACCATAAGTATCTGTGGGGACTCCATAATTATGTTAATTATTGCTGAGGTGGGTATGCAAGCATGTGCTTTTCTTTATCAGTGGTTTGTGAAAACAGATCAGGAAAATGATGGTCCAATTTTTCTATCTTGTCTGACTATTTGTGTCATAAAAATCCTGGAACTTCTGACAGGGTTATATAAGAAGTAAAGATTTACTTTGCAGAGCTATCTGAAAATCCTTGAAATACAGATATGCATATACAACCGAAACCTTAAGTTTGAGAATCCCACAGTACTTGTTTTGGGACTGGATTCAAATAAGACCTGAAATGCCACAGGTATCAAGCAGTCTTTCAAAAAGTAACATTACATGAGGTGCTGTCAGCTGTCTTCCTTACAAGGCAGTCTACATTAAGTGGTGGAATATCCCTTACCTCTAAATCCTCCTCACTTTGTAAGATACTTGATGTCATTTCTAAGCTCTCCCAGGAGACAGTGTTTGTGGGGTACATGTTTTCTGGTATCTGGTCTGTTTAGAGAACCATTTTCCTGTGTGACCAACCTGCGTCTTTGACATTCAAGCTTGTGTTCCTCACTGAGACCTGTTCCTTAAGGTCAATAACTTTTGCTATCAAATGTCACAGCTTTCAGATGAAAAATCTGTGGCATTTTCCCATTGGGAGTGTTCCTCAGTATTTATAGTATTTGGCTCAGCAATGACATGGAAAAGGATAGTGAAAGTTTCAATTACTGATCACATGATCAAATTAAGGTAAAGGAGAAGTTCGAGATATATGGCTTTTTGTTTGTACTGAAGGTACTTATATAACAATTGTGAGAATCATCTCTTTAATTCATGTTCATTTTTAAACTCAACAGTGAATTTTATTTCTTCTATTGTAAGTTAAATTGAGCTTTTCTTTCAAACACTTGGAATTCACTATAATGGAAGCATTTCTCAAGTTAAATTATATGATTAAATACTCTTTCTGAGAACTGTTTCAAAGGCTCATGAAAATCTCCAGAGTTACTAGATGACTTCCATGGACTTTGGGAGCTTATATTCATTGAAATCAATTATGGCATATCTAGTTGATTTGTGAAAGTGATAATTAACACAGTCCTAGTTAATTGAATGGATAGTATCCTGTAATTAGAATAACATGATATGCAAATATTCACAGTAGCAATTTTTATGCATAATCTGCAGACTTTGATTTGATAGAAAATATTGTTACCATTGGAATACAAAATAAACTGAAGAACATTGTGGTTTGTTCTGAAACGCTGATGTGCAGGAATATACACACTGATTATTTTATGAACTCCTACTCTACAAGCTGTTCTCTACATTTAGGATATTTGACTGTATTTTGCAATAGCTTTAGTAATAGTATATTATCATGACAGCCACTCGTATGAACACAGAGGGAGTGGTACTTTTTACCAATATAATAGTACTAATGGCTCGTAAAGCCTTATGAAAGCACCAGATTTTTTAAATTCTGTACTATAAACCTTTAATTTCAGTAAAACATTTGAATAACTTTAAAATAATCTATTTTGTTTGGGGAAGAAAAGGCTTACACATGGACCTCAGTTCTATTGCTTAGGCTGAAACAAGCATTATCTTGTGGCTGTATCAAAGTATTGCAGCTGAATTGAAAATTACCTAGACTAGTCAGTGGTAGGCAGATGACTGTTTTGTATCACTGTACTAAACAGAAATGAATGATATTAAAGAACATCCAAAAAACCACCATCTTATACTAAACAGAGTTCAGCCTTCTGAATAATTTTACATTAATAATCAACAGTTCTAAAATATAAAATAGATTATTAAAATTCCCAAGTTAGGACACCCACTTCCTTAACTTCAGAATATAAAAATTGATATTTTTTTTTTTTTTTACTAAAATGCTGCAAGTTTGAGAATTACATTAAAAAAAATAATTTAAGATCATATTAAGAGGTATGGTGAATTTATGAATAGAATTTAATAAATATTATAAAGCAAATCTCTTCAATGATGACCACTATCAAAATGAGGAGCATTTTGGGACTGTAGTGAGATCTGCAGTCAGTATAAACAGACACAGACATAAAGCTATTACTAAAGAATAGCTCATCAGGAAAGGAAATATTTCAGACTTCCAATCATCTCACAAAGACACATATATTTACTATAATTTTTCTCATTTTAATGTTGTCTTCAGATCCTACTACTGCTTTTTAAAAGAACAAGTAGCATCTGTTTTATATAGTGTAATAAGGATATTTTTGTAGGTTTCAGCAGCTTGTTTGTTACACTTGCTATGATTTAATTTAATGTTGTGATCGCCCTTTCTTCGTATACTCTGTGATGTCACCCTACATGCTGTACATTTCCTTTGTATTTACATAACACCATTAGGAACCAGAGATTAGTCTTTTCATTTTCAAAGTACAATCTGAGCAGTCCCACAGGATATAGGGCTTTTTGTTATCTGCAGTGTAACTTATTATGTCAAGCCTGAATTTGATTTGTCAGAACTGTCAGCAGTGGTATAAGGTAGCTTTAATTTCACTCTAGAGTTTACGCACTATTTTCTGAATATAATTAAGTAAACCCTGTAATTTCAACAAACCACTTAAAGGCCAGATTAGATATTGCTTCTGTTGTAATACACAAACTAAAGTGGCCTTTATTATGTTACAGCTACTCATAAAATGAAAAGCAAGGAGGAAAATTGTGGTCCCACTTATTCATTAATGTATATAATTTAAAAAGCTTTCCCCCTTCATAATTCCCTTCAATCTGTAGAAAACATGGTCATACACTATTTTGCTTAGAAAAGTAGACCTAAATTGCAAGGACTTTGTTAGCCAATATTCATATTATGTCTGCTTGTGATTTAAAGCATTCTTCCATTTTGACACTATCTCCGTTACAGCTGAGAGTATTGCCAGTTACATACAACCATATTAGGAAAGACATGGACTTCCAAACTTCCATGTTTTTTAATGCTAATTTTATGTATCTTGGAAGAAGAACTCAAAATTTAAGTAGCTGCCCTGATTTTTTTTACTTCCCTAACCCCTACACCCCACCTATCCCCCCAGCTGGCTAAACTAATTTAACAGTAGTGGCCATAGTCAACTTGATTACTTTGGTGTCAGCAAAGAAAGGTGCCATGTCACATTTTACCCCTGGGGGACTACAGAAACAAGATGCTTTACACCAGAAATCAGAGCTAACAACAGCAGTCTTGCTTTCAAGGGTTACTTCTTTTGTGCTGAGCAGAGGCAACATTCTTATGTTTTATTCTATCACTATTTCAAAATCTCATCTGTTTTTACTCATTTATTGTAAAGATGATAATGCAGTTCATTCATAGCAAGATTATCTAAAGCTTGACATACAGTTTTGCATAGATCTGATGTGAAAGAGAGCTATCCACAGAAAGTATGACCAGTGATAATTTCAAGTAGGGAACTCTGTGTACTTAAACAGCAAATTACGTGAATCCAACTGCACTTGAAAGTAAAGGGGTTGGATTTTGTTTGTCTGGATATTTTTAACCACTTCCTGTTTGTTTCTGATCATGCACTTTTAGCTAGAGAGTAAGAAAGCTAAACAGTTGCACTCAGGATATCTATGTATCAGTAGCTGCAGCCAGATGTATCTCTGGTCTCCTTCCAACTGCAAGCATCATAGGATCCCATATGGAATAAGAAATGTGCTTCCTCATATTTAACCACAGACACAAACATAATTGTCACCCCTTCCAAAGGTGGTAGACATACGAGCTCACACAGAGTTTATAACAGGGATTGGTATTATTTATTTTAAAGATTGTGAATGGCAGGAAGTTGTGGTTACCTTTGAAGATTCTAATATGCTTTAAGAGGGTGAAAAAAAAAAAAAAAAAAAAAAAAAAAAAATAATGAATTTTTTT
>NDXB01006995.1:0-23699 GCA_002631895.1 Agapornis roseicollis
CAGTTCTGGTGTCCTCAACATCAAAAGGACATGGAGCTGTTGGAACAAGGCCAGAGGAGGTCATGAGGATGATCAGGGACTGGAGCATCTCCCATAGATTGGATCTAAGGGAGAAATTCTTTGCTGTGAGGGTGGTGAGGCACTGGAATGGGTTGGCCAGGGAGGTTGTGAGTGCTCCATCCCTGGCAGTGTTCAAGGCCAGGTTGGACGAAGCCTTGGGTGCTACCATTTAGTGTGAGGTGTCCCTGCTTGTGGCAGGGGGGTTGGAACTGGATGATCTTAAGGTCCCTTCCAACCCTAACTATTCTATGATTCTATTCTATGAATGTTGCTTCCTGTTTTGGTCTGCATAGCTTGCCAAAAGTTCCCCAGCCCCATCACTAGCTAGACCCAGAGGCATGGAGTTGCATCAGCTTGCATGATGGGTTTTACTTGCTGCTTCTATTAACCCTCTTGTATTTCACATGCAAATTCTTAAACCCTAGGCATGAGTGGCACATAAAACCTTTCCACCAAAGCACTGCATTAATGACTAGCTTTCTTCTCCTGCAGGCATCCAGACCACCAGTTCTGGACAGACAGACCTCATTCTTTTACATGACTACCTTTTAGTAGGTGATGTGAATTTTCAGCCTGCTTCCACCATAACCACCTTAATGCTATGGTGGTGCAGGGGTTAAATGTGACTCAGAATATTAGTGTACGCACATTGCTGGCTCCATGCAGAACACAGCTGACCTGCTTACAAGAACCAGGGTTTTCTTAATACTCTAACTTAGCCCTACAAAGAATCTTTTCCTCTTCTTTCATCTGCCTTTAGTTCCCACAGGCCTCCATTATGAAGGTTTCAATTGAATGCTGTTGATATATACTTGAATTCAAATATTCGTGCTATTCATAGTGAAATGCTCATTCAGCTAACTGCTTGTCTGTGTCAGGGTTCTTTTGATCAAACTGAATAAACGACATTACCAGGTATTCTGCATAGCCCCAGGTCATACAAAGGATTTCACCACCGAAGGGACCACATGCATCATGCAGTGTACCTCCTGCCCAGGGTCTCAGCAGACAGAAGGAAAGATTCTGCCAGGGCAGGTCTTTGTCTGACTTTAGAAGCCTTTAAGGGCACTGTTTAAATGGAAGGCAGAGAGAGGTAGGAAAGTGTATACAAGTAAGACGATTCTTGTGATCCAGAGAGTGAAGTGCATGCTGTGCACAAACACGTTACTCTTTCATTGTGAATGTTTGACTTTTGTCCTCTTTCCTGAGGACTGTAGGTAAATTTGGAGTTCTGTTTAACTCTCATTACCCTCCTCAGTGATATCTCAGTGACAGGAACCCCACTGTCCTTCTCAGACTCTGCTATGCCTGAGCAAAGCATTATGCTAGAGCCTGCTGATATTACGCTTTCACTGCTTTTCTGGCCAGAGTAACGCAGAAAGAGATTCTGCTTGCTTGCCTTTCCACCCCATTGTTGCACGTCTCTTGATTCTCCTTGTGCTGTTACTCCAGTATCCATGCTTTGTACCTCACCCTCCTGGCTTCTTCAGCCACCCCTGTTACATGCCACTTTTCCCACTGTAAAAGTCACCTTTTGGTGCAAAGCCTTTTTGCTGTGTAAGGTTCCCTTCCAACTCTGAAAGTCACATTCCATCAAAAGAGGGCACTCTGGCACCGCGGTTGCACCTGCAATGGGTGATGTTAGTACAACAAATGGTCTGGAGTTGAAGAGCTCTGACCAATAACTGCTCATCACTGGGTAGTTAATTCTCTGGTTTAGCAACTGTCGGCCTATGTTAAGAAGCCTTCTTGATAAATGGATGGCAAAAACATGCTCCCCAGGAGGGTGTTCTTCCTTCAAGTTGCTTTAAACTGTCTACCACTCAAGCAGAAATTAGCATTTCCGCCAGTGGTTGGGACACATTCTGCCTGTCTCAACCTTCTCTCTGCTTCTTCTGCTTCCTCCTGCCCAGCAATGCCAGCAGATGGATGGGGAGGACAGCACAATGAACTCCAACATGGAACTTAAAACTGCCTGCACTCCTCCCTCAAAGTGCATGTGCTGTGGACATCCAAGAACAGATCCAGGCTGACCCTGCTGTGCTTTCATCTCTCTTGGGCAACACGAGAGCTTTGCTTGAGACCCCCATGGCCCAGCATATTGCCCAAGAGCTCTGCTGGCTTTTTACTCTACATACACCTTTTTCTCATTTCTCTCCTTATGTCTGCCCTGTATCTTCAGATTCTGCTGTTACTTGTTATTCCATTCTCACTGAGGAACGATAATGTGTCTGAATTCACTTAGCTCATCCTTGTGTTTTTTTCACTGTAATTCTTGCTGTTCATACTCAGTGCTTCCTTTGATCTTCCTAAGCTTTCTGCCTGAGCACAGGTACCCATCTGAGATGTGTGCCTTACTTCAGACTGTGGCAAATCAGGTTTGGGATCAACATTTAGACTAAGCTCAGTTTTTCACTGAGCTGCTATTAACAGCCACTCAGTTTTACTCCTGGGTTCACCACATTAAACTTGCTCTTTTATGGATCAGGCTCCCTACCTGTTCTTCACAGCTGATACTCCCCAGAATAAAAGGAGCAGAAGCTGAGCTCTTTAGGTGACTCCTATGATGATGGTATCCTGTAGCAAGGGATACATCTTGGAGAGAACTCCTGTTCCCTCATCTCTGTTTCTAGTATTATATTATTTTATTAAATAAACATACAGGCATATGTTTATGCAGTTCTTGCAGTAGAGACCAAACGTACCTCTGGCTCCAAACCTGAGGGTCTTGTCTGTTCTCTCTGACTCTTTTTCTGCATAATGCCATGTTTCAGAGGGAAAGTGGGTAACAAGAACCATTCCTTCAATTTTCTCCTAGAAAGACATGGTGTAATGATTTGAAATGCACATATTTCCTGGAAATAAAGAGAGAATTTGACTGGCTATCTCACTTCTTAAGCATATGCTTCAGTCACTGGACTAATATGGACCTGGAGGAAAATGCTGTTGGATATTAGGAGAAGCTCAGATTTGATGGCATACATTAAATTAGGAGTTAGAAAACTCCCTAGACCAAGGTCTCCATGTGTCATAGAGAAACACTGATTATCTGGATAATGATTGGATTTGAGCTAGCTCTTCCTAAGCCACCCACACTGTTCTTATTCTAGCTGACCTAGAACAGAATCAGGACTTTACGATACATTCTCACGGCAGAATAAGACAAAGCCAGAGCACCAGCTTAGCTTTTGGACCCCAGCCACTCACACTGCATAACTGCTAGCAGTTTTGGGCCCTGCTAAATAGCTTATGATAGGGCTTTGGTGCGCCACAAAGCAATAGCATACTCTGGGATTCATAAGCATGGACAGAACAGATGAGACTATCAGAACTGGTTCCCTGGACTCTTTGCAGCCTTCTCCAGGTTTTATGCTTCAAACCACATTATACACCCTAACCCCCCACACTGCGCAGCAGGTGATGCACATTCTTCAAGGTTACAGCGTCTACTGTGTCTCAGGCACTCCAAACTGGAAAAGCACACATGCAGAAAAAACCAAAATCAACCCCTCTATGTCTTCTATCTCTTCAGGCCATATCGTGGTTTAAACCCAGCCACACATCTCATTCACTCACTCAACTCCCCCTTTCTTGCCCTCCCCTGCTTCCAGAGGGATGGGGAGGAGAATCAAAAGAATGCAACTCCCACAGGTTGAGATAAGAACAATTCAGTAACTAAGGTAGAACACAAATCACTACTGCTACCACCAATAATAATAATGATAAAGGAAATAACAAGGGAAAAGAATACAGCATCTCACCAACCACCGACAGATAACTCACAACACCCCAACCCAACCGAGTGCTGACCGATCAACTCCTCCAACCACACCGAGAACACTCGCCCTTCTGGGTAACTCCCAGTTACATCCTGGGCATGACGTGCTATGGTATGGAATACCTCTTTGGTCAGTTTGGGTCAGGTGTCCTGTCCCTGCTTCCTCCCGGCCTCCCCTCCTCCCAGGCAGAGCATGAGGCTCACAAAGTCCTTGCTCAGAATAAACATTTGAGCAGTAACTAAAAGTATTTCTGTCACCAGTTTTGTTCCCAGGCTGAAACTCAAAAGCAGTGCTGCACCAGTTACTATGAAGAAGAAAAAGATGACAGCCACTGCTAAACCCAGGACAGGCCAGATACTGCTCACATTAAAACCAGTGGAAATGCAGAGTCAGAAACAAGATAATGGGGACATGTGTGGTCTGTGCTGCATGGACACATGGCAGAAAGCAATTCCTGGCACTTTCACCTGTAGTAAAGATGTAGCCAATGCACCATCTGAACCAAAAGGCCAAATAAGCTGGTCCCAAAGTGCTGCCAGGGTGGCCTCAGAAGGGATTTTTTCCATGAAGCTGCAGGAGTGACATCTGTCCCTTCTGCACCAGCAGCCACCCCAGCTGAGTTCTCACTCCACACAAGGTGAGACCTTAACAGCATACTCCCTAGGGAAAAGTAACCTGGGAAAGCTAACCTGCACACTTTGTATTGTTTAACTAATGCGATAACACAATCACATCATGTATTCTATAATACATTGTACAAATATATAATATGCCCCAAATAAATCAAATATTTATAAAAAATTCAATATGTAATGCATTATAATAGATTTATAATTTATGTTTTTAGTAAAACACTGTCATGTCATGTTACCATATTTAATGCTTGCATTGAAAACATAGTGATTTCCTTACAATTATGCAAGTGAAATGTCCCTACGGAGGTGGGTAAACAGTGGAACAGGGGCCCAGAAATGTTGTGAGATCTATGTCCTTGCAGAAGCTCAGAATGTAAAGGCCCTGGACAAAGCTGTGAGCAAGCTGATGTGACTGTGCCTCCTTTGAGGAGAAGATTACACCAGAGCCCTCCAGAGACCCTGTGCCCATGTGTGTGACTGATTTTCTACTTTGGGGAGCACTGCAGCCACACAATAAACTATGGCATGCACATGCCAAGCAGACTGGAAATTGCTCTCCAGTCTCTGGAGACTACCATTTCTCCAATGCATCTTAGATGTCCTGTGACATGAGTTGTAAATAAAAGGAGAGAGAAGAGACAGAATTAAAGATCAAGGATCAGATGTTAAATCCTGCCTGCTCAGTTGCTGGTATCGAACCAGTTTGTAACTGTGCATTCACCATTAACAGCAGACATTCTTTGTGCCAGTGTACCCAGCATGGTCAAACGAGGCTAAGGCAGTTTCTGTTTGACAATACTTAGAACTCAGTAATTCTTGCAAATAAAAGGCCTTATCGTACCAGACATAGAGAGGCAAGCCTCCAGCTAGACTTCACATGACCATGAAGTGTAGGATAAGACCTTATGTTAGCAATACTAACCAAGCAATGAGGTCAGTAAAGGATAATGGGGAAAACCGAACTTTGCTGCATGTTGATAATGTCACGTTGATAAATGCAATTTCACTGTTTTTTATAAACAAAATTGAACTTAATTTGCTTCACAGTAGCTAATGTGCTGTTAATTCAAACCCCACAAAATAACTCACTGGACACAGTTAATAGTCAGCAGACCACATAGGCCAGGCTTTGAAAGCATTTAATATTCACTGAAGTGCTGCTTGTATCCAATTATAACTCTCTACTTGCCATCTTAATAATTTAAATCTGTCCACTCTTTAGAGAGAAAAAAATGCACTAATCAAAGACATGAATGCACCTTTTGCTTTTGACAGCATTAAATTAAAACTAAATGGTAGATCTTGAATGAGTTACTCTGCAAGAAAAAAGGCATTAATGAGGTAATTTCATTATAGAGGCTCATCCAAGCCTATGTGAAAACAAGGGAAGTAAATGGAGAGGAAAGCCACCGAGGAAATTAGGGTTCCTTCCACACTAATTAATGTTTTGGGGCATTTAGTACAGGCACCAAATTAACTGCTCCAAAGAACTCCACTGAAAAAAAATACATTGTTGCCCTGCCATGTAATTAGAAGACAGTACAAGCAGAACACTTAATGAGGATAAAGCCAGCCTTTAACTTATTCTGCCCAGCTTCTGAAAACATGCCATTGTGAAGGCCTAAGTTTAAGGAAGCACTAAGCGTACAATATAGGATTGTTTAGGTCCTTCTGTTCGATGAGCTGTAAACAGGTAGCCCTGAATGAGAGACTCTGAGACTCCTGGGAGGCCCGGCTTCCCAGAAAAAAAAAGGTCTTAAATGCATCCAGAGTGAAGGAAAGAAGGTGAATAGGGCCGGCACAGCAAGCGCAGTGAATGCTCACCGCTGTCTTAAGTGATTACATGATGTTGTGCCACCCCCTCTCATTGAGTTATCTTTACACTGCTTTTGTCTCCTCTAATTGGAGCTGATGAGGTGCTAATTGGTTGCTTTTTTAAAGAAGCACTGCTTAAGCACTGGCAACCAGAGTGAGGCAGCGTGAGTGGAGTTAATGAGGACCCGGAGAGCAAAACCCCACAGAAACCCCTCACCGGCATGAAAACCACCAAGGCACTGCGTACACACACATATACAGGCATGCCTTCCTGTTGGTATAAACAAAAACGCAAAGGGGAATGACTGAATGCAAGTACAGGGCTGTGAGGATGTGAGTTTGTGAATAAAGGGGCAATACCAACAACAAATTCATCATACATACATCTGGTGTCCTCAACATAAAAAGGACATGGAAGTGTTGGAACAAGACCAGAGGAGGCCACGAGGATGATCAGGGGACTGGAGCATCTCCCATACGAAGACAGGATGAGAGAGTTGGGGCTGTTGAGCCTGGGGAAGAGAAGGCTGCGTGGAGACCTCAGAGCAGCCTTCCAGTGTCTGAAGGGGGCTGTAGGGATGCTGGAGAGGGACTCTTCATTAGGGACTGTAGTGACAGGACAAGGGGAACAGGTTCAAATTGAAACAGGAGAGGTTTAGATTGGATCTAAGGAAGAAATTCTTTGCTGTGAGGGTGGTGAGGCACTGGAATGGGTTGGCCAGGGAGGTTGTGAGTGCTCCATCCCTGGCAGTGTTCAAGGCCAGGTTGGATGAAGCCTTGGGTGCCATGGTTTAGTGTGAGGTGTCCCTGCTTATGGCAGGGGGGTTGGAACTGGATGATCTTAAGGTCCCTTCCAACCCTAACGATTCTATGATTCTATGATTCTAATGCCCACTGCTTTGGCTGGCACTCTTTGACCTTAGACTGGTGCCTGTGCCCCACGCTGGCTGCACACCCCACTGGCCATAGCAGAGGGTTCGAACTAGCTCATCTTAAGGGTCCTTTCCAACCCAAGCCACTCTATTATCCTATAAAGGCAGGCTAGTAGCTTGAATTGTCCCATCCCTAGCAGTGTTCAAGGCCAGGTTGGACAGGCAAAAGCAACCTGAGCTAGTGGAAGGTATCCCTGGTCTTGGCAGGGAGTTGGAACTAGATGAGCTTTAAGGTCCTTTCAAACCCCAACTATTCTATGGTTCTGTGATGTTATGAATCATCTCACCCCACCTTGCTGCTCACAGGTGAGCCGCTTGCTGTGGCCCCCTGCACAGCTCAGAGAAGTGCCAGCATTTTCTAGGTGTGATGGATGGACCTTGCTATGCTGCCTGCCACCCACTGCAGTGATGTGGCACCGCAGCCATAAGGAAGGTGGCACTGAGGTGACAGCAATGCCGGACAGCTCTGCCCTGCAGGCTGCACCCTGTGAAACCACAGCCTCACTGGGCTGGAAAGGTTCAAAGTAGTTCCATAAACATCTTTGCTTTTAACTTGGGATACAAGCAACACACACAGTGTGAACACATAGAATCATAGAACTGACTGTGAAACACAGTCTTCTGGCCTTTCTGGTTTTGTTTACATGTAGTCACACAGACATGTGGGCATAGAATGCTGTTTCAGTAACATACAATGCTGTGTTTTACAAGTAAGTGATGCCTTTAGGCAACAACAGAGAGGTTGCCCCATGATAGCAAGTTCTCTCTCTCTTGTTACTCAGTACTGTTAGCAATTCGTTTTATTGGGGTCACTAAATCACTGAATCCTGCCATCTCAACACAGACTTAATACACAGGCATTGGTCTTCAAAGCTAAAGATACGTTCGAAGACCAGTGTGAAACAACTAGCTCATGTTTAGTGGGGCCTCCAAATGTCACAGACTTCTGGCATACAAGTTGTTCTCTTCTGCAGTTTTACTTGCCTGGCAGTTACATTATTCCAAGCAAAAGCATGCTTGACTATATGTTATCAATACATATCCTCAATTTGATCCAAACATTTATCACAATTATGATATAGGCTATAGTGAACACAGGCTGTTACAGACCCACACAGGGTACAACGATCACAATTACCACACCACATTCTATTTTGACACGAATCATGCCCATGTTTTTCACAGCACCACCAGGCAATTCTCCAAATCCTTCAAAACTCATTTGCTGAGCAGTTGTGTACTGGAAACTACAAAACCTACAGTCAAAAAGCTATAGGAAGATAACTCACCTTATAAGACAACTATTTATGCTGAAGAGGAATGAAGTCAGGGCTCCTGCTTTCCTCATTTCTGGTGCTTTGCTGGGCTTTTTTTCCTGGTTTGCCTGTGTATAACCGCAGTTACTAAAACCAGTCAGTTTGCAAACAGCCAGTTTCTTGGGGATGTGTTTATGCTTGGTAATTTGTACCCCTATTCACATTCTACACCAGATTCTTTTCACTCTAATGCATGGTCACTGGCTTTTCTTTTGGTTGTCATGAAAACGAGGGATTTCTTGCTGGCTGGTAGAAAGAAACTTCCTAGTGAACAACGTTAGCATTAATTCCTCTAAACATGTGTTCCTAGAACCATCCATCTATAAAACAGGTAACAAAGCAGATCCTGTTGCTTTAAGAAGTCCCCAAAGATGCAGAGCTGGAAGAAAGTTTGGATCCCTTAAGGCTAATTAAGTAAATATCTTTTGTTGTTTGATTTTCTTTTGTGATTCATGTGTTTTCCAAGGCAGGGACAACCGTGCTTGCAGAGATCTGCGCTGTTGTCAGTGCTGCCTGCTGTATTCTCACAGAATCCTTGCAGGAGGTAGTCCCTTGGGTTTCCTTTGTTTCCCATGGGATTAATAGCTTCTGGTTTACCACAAGCCAGTGTGACATGGGTTATGAAATTGCATGCTGTGCATGCCAAGATGTAACCCTTAAACATGTTCTACCCTCCTTGTACTTCTTCCTACAGTTTACTTTTAGCCTTGCCGCTGCTGATGGGAAAGATGCTTCCCAGACCTCCTCCCTTCCTAATGAGCATGGCCAATTGTGCGCTAATTTAAATAGGAATGACCTTCATTTTCTGAAGGTGAAGGTGATCCTATTCTTAAGGAACAAAGAGGCAGGAAGGCTGGGGTCTTTCCCCAGCTCCTAGTATTCTCCCTCCGGCAGAGTGATGGCTTCTTCCCTATGCCTGCTGCTTCATCAACTGCAGCTTGGGGGCACACGAAGGGATGAATGCAGCTCTGCCAGGCCTAGGGAGTGAGAAAGGTAAACCCCCCTTACTGGCACCCATGGGATGGCATATCTCATCAGCTACTGCTAAAGAGGGGACTAAAGGTGCCTTAAACCACCTCCTGTTTTTTGGTAGGTTTGGATATGGACACCTTCTCTTTTCCCACCTAAGTAGTGAGAAGTTTAGTGGTTGCAAAGTGTGTAACAAAGGCATCAGGCAGGGTGCTGCAGTTAGAGCTGCTCCTTTGGTTTGTGGTGACTGGAAACAAATGGGTGTACTAGGAATGAAGAATACACTGGACAGCTCAGGGGTTATTCTCCAAGATACTGCATGCACCATTACTTCAAGCTCAACACTATAGAAAAAGCAAACAGTATCTCAGAGAAAGGTGAGAAGTGGCTCTTGTGATATCAGCTCCTTTATCTTCACTAGGGTGATTCTAGCTAACAGAGAATAAAAATGCAATGTTAGGAAATGCACATGACCTTCATCCTTTAGGTAATACTGGATGCTAAAAATACGAACTTTGCGGTCCCACACTGAAGTAGTTGCCATGTAGGCTGAAATTTGGTTTGTAGCTTTCAGGATTGTGTCAGTGTGTGTGTGTGCGAGTGTCTGGTTTCCCCTGAATTCTACACATTTCTTTGTTCTATTTCAGAGACCTCTTCTCAATAAAATGAAATTGAAGGGGGCTTCTATCTGGCTAATTATTTCTTCATGTACCAAAATCAGAGAGCCCCTTTCTGTTGTCATGTAGAAAACATAGGGGAAAAGCATGCGGTGCACATGCTTGGATTGAAAACAATCAGGATGGTTCTCCATCCATCAGATGATGCTTTAGAGATTATTGGGATTATTCCTTACATTGTCCTCCCCATTGAGACTGGCAGTTGTGTTGCATTACACAATGAAGTATCTGAAAACATGTCCAGCTGCTAAGGGAAGGCCTGTTGTCAGAAGGCAGATAAATACGCCAGAGCAATCAAACAAGAACAAGAAGGGAGGTGAGCTAAAACAAATGAGAGAACAGAAGTGCAGCAGGGGCGAGACTCAAAGTCAGGGGCAGACATCTGGGAAGTGGAAGAGATTGGTCCCATAGTTATAGGAGAAGTAGCAGCGAGAAAATTGGGCATTTCAAGCTGTGCTGTGCTGAGGATCACATGAGCCATTTCCCCAGAGGCTGCACTCAAGAAGCCAAAGTTTAAAGCCAAGGATGCATCCATGTTTTTCATGGTTCACTTCTGGGTCATTTGATTGAAAATATTCTAAATTTGACAACTTCCAATGTTCAAAGAGGTTCAAGGGTTTTTAAATCTGTTCAGATCATCCCTGCTTGAGATAAACATGAATGGGCTAACTGTTCATTTTAATCAAATTTGGCTCAAAACCAGCCATTCAGCACCACGGAAGGGCATGTTAGGAGGAGATCCCTCACTAAAGAGGAGAGTGAGGATGTTCAATTTTTAAAATGCTTGACAAAATCAGGGAAGAGCTGGCTGAATGTTATCACTATGCAGCCCTAGACTGAGTAAAACATAAAAGGAAGGTAAGTACGAGACAGAGGAGGATCACAGATTATCTCAAATTGGAAGGGACCCACAAGGGTCATCACATCCAACTCCCTGCTCCTCAGAAAAACTACCTAATGACTAAGACCATTGTCCAGATGCTCCTTGAACTCCAGCAGGCTTGGTGCTGTGACCACTTTCCTGGGGAGCCTGTTCCAGGGACCACTTACCCTCACAGTGAAGAAACTTTTCCTAATGTCCAATTTGAACTTCCCTGTATCTAAGTGCACTCCATTTCCTCATGTCCCATTGTTGGTTACCAAAGAGAAACTGTACCTCCTCCTCCTCCTTTGCAGACATTGATGAGGGCACCCACCACCTTTCTCCTCTCCAGGCTGAACAAATCAAGTGACTTCATTTGCTTCTTGCTCGTCTTGCCCTCAAGTCTCTTCACCATCTTCATCACTCTCCACTGCACACGCTCTAATAGTTGAATGTCCTTATATTGAGACACCTAAAACCATACACAGTACCCATACACACACAGCTATCCTGGGAAACTGGTTAGGAAGGAAAGAAGAAATACTGAGGGATGATCTATCCTGTCCAGTGCCCAGGCATGCTCAGCAGCACAGAAGCTGCTCCTAAAAAAGCTTGTGCACAGATGCTATGGTCCTGTCAGGACTCTCTCCACATACTCAAGTAGCTGGAACAAATTAAAAATACCTACTAATATTTTGCACATATTCTCCTTGCCACTGTCTAAGGCCATTACATTTTTCTCCAGACACCTGTGGCCACAGAAGGTTAATTCCCTTCTAGTTTGGGTTTGGTTAGGGGTTGTTTTTAATTGTTGCTTTGGGAGGTTTTAGCAGTAACTTTTAGTGTTTGAACGGCTTTGCTGAGCTTTCCTTCATCTAATCTCTACCAGTGTAAGAAGTCTGCCTCTTCTGACAGGTTGTGTTTTATAGATCTCATTCACAAGCTTTCCCTTTTCTGTGAGCAACAGCATATTTACCACTTGCAAACTTATTTGGGCCAGCTGCTGCCCCAAACTGTCCCATAAAGCTGTCACCCCATAAAGCTGTCAGCTCACCTTCTGCACAGCCTGATTTTTCCTGAAAGATCTACAGGGCATATTTGAGAGAGCAGAGTGTCTGAATTCTCCCCAGTTCAAGCAAAGGGGGTCCAACCCTGGAAATGACAGGGCAAGGAGTAATGGGTTCAAACTTAACCTGGAAGTTTAGGTTAGATGTAAGGAAGAAGGGTGGCGAGGCACTGGAATGGGTTGCCCAAGGAAGTTGTGAGTGCTCCATCCCTGGCAGTGTTCAAGGCCAGCTTGGATGGAGTCTTGGGTGGCATGGTTTAGTGTGAGGTATCCCTGCTTATGGCAGGGGGGTTGGAACTGGATGATCTTAAGGTCCTTTCCAACCCTTACTATTGTGCTATTCTGTGATTCTGTGAACACAAACTGTCTTGCTTTTATGGCAAGGTTGCATGTAAGAGAGCCAGAAGGTGGCATCAGGAATTGTCCTACTTTATATCTCCACAATGGGTACACATTTGCAAAAAGTGTGCCACAGTTAGAGGTACCTGTATTCCAGGTGCAAGAATGACTGCATTAATGCCATCTGTGTAGCAAGAAGTAGAGAGTGCTTGTTTGTTTCAAAGGATGCTTTGAGAAATGCCTGTGCAATTCTTTTCTCTCACAGACCACAAGGGATAGCTATGGTACAAGTGAACTGAGAAAGCATGTAGTATCTGATAGGTCAGTTCTACGTTTTGTACTCTGTATTTCTCTATAATGTGCTGGTTCCCAAATGTTTCTTACACCACCCAATGCCTGCATATTAACAGAAAATGTTAACTGATTTGCTTGTTAAAAAGCCTCTTCCACTGCAAATTTTGTATTTTTATAGGTGTAAAAGCTGGTAGGAAAGGGAATTTCTGAAATTAAGGGGATTAATTTTAAATTAGACAAAAATCTGATTTTTTTTCCTGGAACTAGAAAGAAAAACATTGCTTTGTTTTCATAAGGTTAAAAATACGGAATTTCTATAATGTTCCTTCATTTGGTTACTAAATGGCATGAAAGTCCTATACATATAGACAAGTTTGTATCAAAATGAAACATATAAATGTCAAAATATTCTATTTTGAAATTCTACAGTGCTAAAAGATGTTTTGCCATCTAGTGAAATAAGTCAGAATACTCTTCCCATCATCCAAACTATAGCTGCAGATTCCACTTTTACTATATTAACATGTTTTAATAGATCAGCTTGTGCTTGCTACACATCATCTGCTTTGATATTTTAGCCACGTCCGTGATGTCTGTGTGTCTGCCCTGTCAAACCTCCCATGAGATAGCTCCCAGAGCCTCCAGCCCTAAGGGAGGGTGTATCACCTCCTGAGCTCCTGGAAGCCTAGTGTCTTGCTTTTCAGTGTGCTAAATCCATCAAGCTGATTTTGTTCTGACAGTGTTAACACAGGTAGTAACCTCTCCCAGGACTAACCTCAGGAAGAAATGAACCTCCAGCACGGACCAGATTTGTGAGAAATGGCTCCTTACGTAAACACTGACAGCCTCATACTGAGAAGCTGTGAAATCCATGAATGATGACTAAGGTAATTTTAGCTTAAAAAAAAGATAAAACAAGCAAATAAGTTTGTCGAGCGTCACTGTTTCAGACTTGTTGTGACCTCGCTCAGCAGAATGGTCCCACTGCCCCTAACCTTTGCCTCCAGTATTCAGTGAGAACTAGCTTTGTAGGCATTTGTTTTCTATCATCAAATCATTAAGTGGTAATGCAATTGTTAGTTTCATTTCCCCAGTTCAATACCTTCTGCAGCCAGTAACCATTCCCAGTTCATTAACTGACTGACCTCAGCATTAACACCCCCTCTGCTAGGGTTGCCTTGGAAACAAAGCTTCCTGTGCGTAATCCAAGCTTATCGAGCTCTTTATCCTACATGTGACCCTTAATTACTTGCTAAATTAGAATGGTTTTCTGAAAATCACAAGAGGAGGTTAATATGTTCTTCCAGAGCTGGTCAAGCTAAGATGACACTAAATTCACGGGGAATTCAAACTACATGATCCCTGAAGGCGTCTCTTTCAGAGGGAAGATGAACTTTCCCAATGGGAGGCAGTGTGCCATGATAATGCTTCTGTCACTCACTTTCCTTGCCCTGCTTGTCCAGCTACAGCTTATTCCAGTATGAACAATGTAGTAAGCAAATATCAGGTTGATTAATTACGGTGCAAGATTCAGTAACCACTTGTCTTCTATAATTAACATGTAATTGAAATTAAGTAATACACTTTGTACTCAGATTTCTGCACTAGGAGGGAAACAAGGGAGAATCCTCAAGGCTGTGATGTGGAAATTAAGGAAATAATAAGAGGGATCAAAATATTAATTGTAGCTTTAAAAATGTGCATTTTAAGAAATGCTCCAACTGTCTTGGAGTAGAGATGAAGTGGGGTTGGTGTGCCTAAATATTGCTTACAATTTCTGAAAACACACATTTCCTCCACGATTTGAGACACAGAAATCATAAGAAAAGGTGGTACTTTCTAGGATGCTCAGTGCTTTTCCTCTCTCCTGTTTCCAATGACACATTACTTACTCTGCTTACTTGAGTGGCTTTATGAAGCTGTGCTAAGGGTAAAATGCTATTCCAGGATCTCAGAAAGAAATTAAACCCAAACCCCTTGTGTCCCAGCAAGCAAACAGGCCAGGGTGAAGCAAACAGGCCAGGGTGAAGCAACTCCTCAGCAGAGCCAAAAATGGGGCTATTGCAATTTACCTTTCCTCACTGTCTGTGTCTGGCTCAGCCCTCGACATCTCTGGCTCAGCTCTAGCTGGACATAGGCACACAGTCTTATTTGCAGAGGTGCTCTGAGGGTGTCTTTCAAAAGCAGCACTTACAAGTAGCTCACATGTTCTCTGCCTTTTACTGAGAGCACCTGAGGTAAATTTTGCACGGGTTTTATACTTTTATCTAAATCCATAATCACTATTACTTTACATACAGGGCACTGTCATATTTCTGGAAATAAGTAGTCTACAGATGTGTCAGTACTTTCTCACCTCTCGGTGTGCCCCGGGAAATGCTCTGAATCTCAATCTGCTGTGAAGATGCAGGACTGCTTACTTTGCTACTTTTAAGGTAGTCTGTGATAAGCTTGCAACCCACCTAGGAAATCATACTCTTGATCTTCCATCAAATGCCACGCAGACAAATGCAGTCTGTGCCATGTATCTGTGCTGTCTATCTGTGCCTATCCTTGCAGTTCCTCTTCATGCTCCATATTTGCAGGAATGTGCCAGGTCAGGTGTTTGAAATTGCCTTGGGGAAAAATCCTTTCTTGTGCAGGGCTCCAGGGAACAGAGCTCTGTGTCTGTAAGCTAGTGGAATGCCTGAGTTTCACAAAGCTTACTGGAACAATGTGATTTAATGGTTCTTTTCCATCTGACATACAAGATTCCTCTCTACTGGGCAAGTAGCCTTGCAGATCTATTTTTCCATATATATATGTCACAGGAAAGGAGGAGAAAGCAGTTTGAGGCTGGCAGAAACATCAGTCCTGTAACGTGTAGCAGTCTTCTTTAGGCCCTTCACAAGTTCATGCTTCTGAACATTATCATTAGTTACAAGAATCACAGAGTTCTGAGTTCAGGAGATGTCAACATCTGTATCATTACTGATGTGGCATTTTCACCAGGAGTCTAATTTCTGGTTTAGCAATTAAGGGTTTCTCCTACCTGGTCACAGCTTCTTTCCACACAGCATTTCATTCACTTAAATTTAAGCTCTGCCAATGCAAAAAAAACACAGTCTGCTTCAGCACGCCCCTAACTACTGTAAAATGTAGAATCATCTGGGTTTGTGCTTGCTTTCATGGATATATATAAAACTCATGGACTAATCATCAAGATGGGAAAAGACTCGACACGTAAGAGCAGTCTACTGCAGATTTCTCTTGGTGTAAGACATACTCATATTTTACACTTGAGTTACAGATATAGCCACCTGCATTTTTGCATTTTCAACACAAGATGCCTCAAAAGTGTATTATCATGATAAGCAATCATACCTTTTAGAAAGACTTCACTGTGGCCTTATTTGTTTTCTCCCTTTTCTTTCCTCTGCCCCCTTCCAATGTTCTCTCATTAATGCATCCAAATGCTCACAACACTGGAGTCTGGAGGATAGATTCCTGTGTATGCACAGGGTCTTTGACTTCCTTGCTCAGGTCTCTGGAAAATATGATGGCATTTTTCTAAGAACAATAATAAAGAAATGATACAATCTACTGCTTGGCAAAGAGACAGTTAAGCTATTTAATTTGTTACGATAACACAGAATTTATCCTCAGCGAGGAGGTATCTATGAAGATGCATTCTAGATGTGAGAGAGATCAGCAGGCACAAAGCAAGAACATAATCACATGTTCTTTGGGGTTTCCAGCAAATATGATTATGCTTTTCTGAGTGAGCATCTGCCCAAGTGGCACACACAAATATGCAAGCTTCCTTCTTTCAAAGGGAGAGAACGGCCAGTTCAGAAACATGCGCCTGGTCTTCATGTTTATTGCATGAACCTCATAACCCTCGTTAGGTTATGATTACACTTCAAAGTTGTAACATGTGATGGGGTCATGTCCTCAGCTAACAGTTATACTAGCCCATCTTCCAAAGTATGTGCAATTTTAACCTTCAAAGACCTCTTTTGTTAAGTTTAGTGACAGTTTATGCTTTTGAAGAAGATAGCTTACATGTACTGGTAAGAATCCTCCGTGCTGGTGTATAAACTGTGCTTAGTATAGTGCATTCCACAGTACAATACCTTGCAATACCTTGTACTTGGTACAATTATAAATAGGTCAGTGTTGAGAGAACATTATACAAGCTGCAGTGTATACTTGTAGACCTTGCTTGCTGAGAGACATCTCTGGCAGAGATTGTATTTTCTGAGATAACTTCTATCTCAGCAAGACTACTGTGATCTTGACAGTTGGCATTGCAACCAACATGGCCTTTAATGAAGACTTTTCATGCAGCTTCTACTGCTATGGGCTTCCCAGAATAGCTACATGATTACACATGCATTCATATGCATGGGTCACACTTGTTGGCATTAATCAAACCTCCCTGGCACCAAGAGGGATGAGAGTGCCACAAAGGCACAACACTGGCCTTTTCCTGTCTTTTATATCAAGTATTTTCAAGTGGGATATCCATAGACTTTCTGTCTCTCAGCCAATGTATGTTTAAAATATATATTTATATGTGTGTTAGTTTGTATGTGTGCATATGCATATATGGTTTGCTTTCTTTATTTTCTTCTTTGACTGAGGGAAACAAGTAGCTGAGCCGAGATAATTACTGCAGTGTAGAGGAGCCATTCAGTACACAGTCATTATACAAACTAAGCAGAGTTTTCCTTTTTGACAGTATGTTAATTAAGAAACAACCACATTGGTGATCTGAGAAATCCTTGATTATGTTTCTTGATTATGAACTGCTCTCAAGTACCCTGGAGTTTTGCATGCTCTGGGAGAGTTATAAAGCCACTATGAAGCATTATATAAAACAAAGGGGCACAATCGAATGACAGAACATTTGATAGCAAGAATGATATATGCAAAACTACCTGCATAACGTTTTATTTTACCTTCTAGTAAGTTGAGACAGTTCATAGAATCATAGAATCGTTAGGGTTGGAAAGGACCTTAAGATCATCCAGTTCCAACCCCCCTCCCATGACAGTGTGCGCTTGCAGCCCAGAAAGCAACCGTATCCTGGGCTGCATCCAAAGGAGCATGACCAGCAGGTCCAAGGAGCTGATCCTGCCCCTCTGCTCTGCTCTCGGGAGACCTCACCTGGAGCATTGTGTGCAGTTCTGGTGTCCTCAACATCAAAAGGACATGGAGCTGTTGGAACAAGTCCAGAGGAGGCCACGAGGGTGATCAGGAACCGGAGCATCTCCCATATGAAGACAGGCTGGGAAAGTTGAGGCTGTCCAGCCTGGGGAAGAGAAGGCTGCGTGGAGACCTCAGAGCAGCCTTCCAGTGTCTGAAGGAGGCCTATAGGGATGCTGGGGAGGGACTCATCATTAGGGACTGTAGTGACAGGACAAGGGGGAACGGGGTCAAACTGAAACAGGGGAGGTTTAGATTGGATCTAAGGAAGAAATTCTTTGCTGTGAGGGTGGTGAGGCACTGGAATGGGTTGGCCAGGGAGGTTGTGAGTGCTCCATCCCTGGCAGTGTTCAAGGCCAGGTTAGACAAAGCCTTGGGTGTTCAATATAACATCAGGAAGTTATTCAGTACAGTGTCTGTTCTCTTAAATCCTGTATTGCTTCACTGCTAGTGCCTCTGAGTAGCAGAATTTCTGACCTGCCTATGTGCGTGGGTGAGAAGGAGAGATATGTTTCAAGGCTAGTGCTTTTGGTTTGCTAGTCTCTTTCAGTGTGGTTCGGTTATTTTATTGTCATTATAAGTTCCAAGACTCCCGCCAAATGTATGAGTATATAAGAGAGGGCTTCAAGCTGTTCTGTCAGGATCTCTGATGTATACACCATTTTATCCTCCTGAAGTAATTGTGGCACACTGCGTTGCTCCAGTGTTCTGGACTTTTACCTGAAAAATTGCCTTCTCAATCTTTAAATAATAGAAAATCAGCTGAGTATTATCTGTCTAGCTAGCTGCCAAGAAGAGACTCTCAATTCCCTTAACATTTCTCACACATGTACTCTAAAAGAACCCAAAACATATTCTTAAATTATTCAGAGACATTTTAGAACATAATTGGATGGAAGACAGTATTCAAAACAAAATGTCAAGTCCTTCTTTATACTAACAAGTATTAACTTATCAAAAGTACCTGGAAAATTTGCATACATTCTTATAAAGTTTACCTCAGAAACATATTGCTTTTATGTCTCCTCTAATCAATATATTTGCTTAATGCTTTGTGTAACTGGTAATGTACCTTTCCCAGTTGTCCTGGGTTCAGCAATTGCAGTCAGTTTTTCTTCTCCTTAGTAGCTGTGTTTTGACTTAACCCAGGAACAAGGCTGATCAGGCCGATGGTTTTGGTTGTTGCTGAGCGATGTTTGCCCTGACCAAGGACTTTGTGAGCCTCATGTTCTGCCAGGGAGGAGGGGGGGCCGGGAGGAAGCAGGGACAGGACCCAAACTGACCAAAGAGGTATTCCATACCATAGCACGTCATGCCCGGGGGGTAACTGGGAGTGACCTGGAAGGGCAAGTGCTCTCAGGGTGGTTGGAAGAGGTGGTCGGTCAGCACTCGGTTGGGTTGGGGTGTTGTGAGTTATCTGTCGGTGGTTGATGGGATGCTGTATTCTTTTCCTGTATCATTATTACTATTGGTGGTAGCAGCAGTGATTTGTGTTCTACCTTAGTTACTGAACTGTTCTTATCTCAACCTGTGGAAGTTGCATTCTTTTGATTCTCCCCCCATCCCTCCAGAAGCAGGGGAGGGCAAGAAAGGGGGGTTGAGTGAGTGATCAAGCTGTGTGGCTAGGTTTAAACCATGACACCAGTGAACATGTAAGGTTTTACTTTCATCCATGCTGAAGCAGTTGTATGCCATTTTAAAAAAAGAACTTAATCTCTCCTGAGTGACTCCAAGATCATCCTCTTTAGCAAGGTCTGAACCTACTTACCGACTCTTTAATTGCTCATACTCACAGATGAGGTAAGAAGGAGAGAAGGAATGTCAGAAACAAATGGATATGGAAAAGGCAGAGAAAAACATAAGGGTGGAAAGAAACTGAAAAGAAAAGAAAAACGAACCATACCAAACCAAAACAGCAACCCACTCCTGGAAACAGTTTTCTTCTGGAGTGAGGCTGTAAGACAGAGCAACACATGGTATTCAAGAATGAAGTGGGAAGCTCTAGCTGTCAGTTCAGTCATTGATTTCACAGGGGCAGACTGCTGCTCTGTGATGCTGCACACTGACAAGCAAACATCCATATTCCTCACCTGTATAGATCTGACTCTCTCTGAAGCAGCGACTGCAATACTAATCACCTCTCTCCACCATCAGCTTGCATGTTCAAGGGCCACCAGAGGTTTGCTTTGCTCACTTCTACAGAGGATGGTTGGTCACGTATGTTGAGAAAAATGTGATTTGGAGGAACTCACCAACAAAGCTTTAAGCTGACAAGCTTAAAGGATAGCTCCTCCAAGCATGTCTCTGCCAGGCACCAACCAGGCTGTCATTATATTGTCCTTAAACATACATAGTCATTAAATAACATACATTACAGCATACTTCTTAGAGAATGCTTCTTGAGTGACCAAGCACTGGAACAGGTTGCCCAGGGGGGTTGTGGAGTCTCCTACATTGGAGATAGTCAAGGCCCACCTGGACAAGTTCCTGTGTGATGTATTCCAGGTTACCCTGCACTCGCAGGGGGGTTGGACTAAGATGAGCTTTCGAGGTCCCTTCCAACCCTTAAGATTCTGTGATTCTGTGAATGCCTCCTGTATGCACACAAAAAAGTGTTAGTGGGCTTTCAGACCCCAGTGGTTATGTCTTCATCACTTTGTTTTACAATTGTTGTCACATCAGTACCCAGCAGGGGGTTCTGGCAAAGCTTATCTTAGTAATTTTCCTTGTCTCTAACAAAGCCTAACGTTCTTGAGGTTACTTTATTTACAACCCCATTGTCCAATCAACCCCATTGTCCAGTCAACCCTACTCTTCAAATGGCATCAGTTTTTCTGCAGAATTCCAACTGTTGTAAAAATGANACTTTATTTACAACCCCATTGTCCAATCAACCCCATTGTCCAGTCAACCCTACTCTTCAAATGGCATCAGTTTTTCTGCAGAATTCCAACTGTTGTAAAAATGAACACCAAGAGCCTGTGTGGGACTTTTCTTGCGGCAGTGACACCGAGGGAGAAGCGCAGACCACCCTTCAAGCGATGCAGACTGCGTTACAGCAAGAGGCCGTAGAACAACCACAGGAGCACAGGCCTGCTGACGGTCAGGCCCACAGGCACAGTCCCATGGATGGCTCTTAGCTGCCGGGGCACGGCCTCCAGAGGTGCTCGCACACCCGGGGCTGTTCAAGACCAGCTCCCTCTCAGATACAAATCTCAGAATCCCCTGTGTCTCCCCTGTTCCCACAGAAGAGCCCTACTGCAGGCACAGAGCAGTTTGGGCCCACAGCCGTGGATAGGAATCCCCAGCACCCTGCCTGGCAGGCCCACCCCACTTCATGGCACCGCCCCACTTCACGGTAAGGTATGATATGGTATGATACGGTACAGCACGGTACGGCATGGCACGGCACAGTATGGAACGGCACAGCACAGTACAGTACAGCATGGCATGGTACAGTATGGCACGGCACGGTACAGTGCAGTACGGTATAGCACAGCATGGTATGGTATGGTACAGTACGGCACAACACAGTACAGCACTGTATGACACGGCATGGTATGGTACAGCATGGTAAGGTAAGGTGCGGCACGGTACGGCACGGCACAGCATGGTATGGTAAGGTAAGGTACGGTATGGTATGGCATGGTACTGTACAGCATGGTATGGCACAGTAAGGTACAGTATGGCACGGCATGGTAAGGTACGGTATGGCACAGCACGGTACGGTACCTCACAGCATAGCACAGTACGGCACGGTAATGTATGGTACGGCACGGCATGGTACAGCACAGTATGATACGGCCCAGGATGGTACAGCACTGTACGGCATGGGGTGGCACAGTATAGCACAGCATGGTACGGCATGGCATGGTGCAGCACAGCACAGTACGGCATGGCATGGTAAGGTACAGCACGGCACGGTACGGTACGGCATGGCAAGGTATGGTACGGCACAATACGGTACAGTATGGCACGACACGGTACGTACAGCACTGCACGGTACAGCACGGCATGGTATGGCACCGCACGGTAAGGTATGGGATGGCACGGTACAGCACGGCACGGTACAGCACGGTAAGGTACAGCACGACAAGGTACGGTATGGCACGATACAGTACAGTATGGCATGGCATGGTATGGTGCAGCACGGCACGGCATGGTACGGCACAGCACGGTAAGGTACGGCACGGCAGGGTAAGGTACGGCACGGCACGGTATGGCACGGCACAGCATGGAACGGCACAGTATGGTACAGCACAGCACCGCATAGCATGGTAAGGTACGGCGCGGCACAGCATGGTATGGCACGGTACAGCACAGCACAGCATGGCACGGTACGGCACGGCATGGCATGGCATGGCACGGCATGGTACAGTACGGCACAGAAAGGTACGGCACAGTAAGGTACGGCACGGTACAGTACGGCACGGTATGGCACGGCAAGGTAAGGTATGGCACAGTATGGCACGGTATGGTACGGCACGGTAAGGTACAGTACAGTACAGCACGGCATGGCACGGCACGGTAAGGTAAGGTACAGTACAGTACAGCATGGTAAGGTAAGGTATGGTATGGCACGGCATGGCACGGCACAGTAAGGTACTGTACGGCACAGCACGGCATAGCACGGTAAGGTACGGTACAGCATGGTAAGGTACGCTATGGTACGGCACGGCATGGCACGGCACAGTAAGGTACTGTACGGCACAGCACGGCATAGCACGGTAAGGTACGGTACAGCATGGTAAGGTACGCTATGGTACGGCACGGCATGGCACGGCACAGTAAGGTACTGTACGGCACAGCACGGCATAGCACGGTAAGGTACGGTACAGCATGGTAAGGTACGCTATGGTACGGCACGGCATGGCACGGCACAGTAAGGTACTGTACGGCACAGCACGGCATAGCACGGTAAGGTACGGTACAGCATGGTAAGGTACGCTATGGTACGGCACGGCATGGCACGGCACAGTAAGGTACTGTACGGTACAGCACGGCATAGCACGGTAAGGTACGGCACGGTACGGTATGGCATGGCACGGTAAGGCACGGTAAGGTAAGGTACGGCACCGCCCCTCACCACTTCATGCTATGGCCCGGTCCACCCACCGGCGGTCTGGGGGCCAGGCCCAGCTGACGGCGCCACGACGTCGCCCCGCCCCTTTCCCGCCCCCTTGCTCGGCCAATCGCGTGGCGCCCTGTTGGCTATGCCCGGCGTCTCGGAGCGGCGGTTCAAGATGGTGGCGCGCACGCAGCGGGGCGTTGTGGCTGCGGCCCTTCTCGCCGGTGCCCTGCTCGCCTTGGGCTCCGCTCCTCTCGCCCTCGGGCAGGCGGCGGTGGCGACGGAGGCGGAAGGCTCAGTAGCAGCATCAGGAGCTCTGCCGCACCGCCGCTTCGAGTACAAGTACAGCTTCAAGGGGCCGCATTTGGTGCAGGTGGACGGGACTGTACCGTTCTGGGTGCACACGGGCAGTAAGTGCCGGGCGGCAGGCTGCGAGCGGGGCCGGGCCGTGTGCCGGCCGGGCGGGGAGCGGAGGGCCACGGCCACCAGGCGGCTTTGCTTGGGTCACAGGCAACGGGTGGGGAGCGGAAGGGGCTCTTGTGAGCGGCCGCTGCCCGAAGGGAGCGGAGCTGGGCTCGGCTGTTGAGCGTGGGGAAGAGAAGGCTGCGTGGAGATCTCCAGCAGCCTTCCAGTGTGTGAAGGGGGCCTCTAGGGATGCTGGGGAGGGGCTCTTCATTAGGGACTGTAGTGACAGGAC